>RJWT010031858.1:0-14270 GCA_004365215.1 Cuniculus paca | reverse complement strand
TCAAACTGCATGGGAAATACTTCCCAGAATCAACAACTGGGATCTTGTCTTATTAAAAATTTTTTACATGTCAAAAGAAATCTCTGATAGAGTGAAAAGAAAACCCAAGAATTGGGAAAAAAATCTTAGTCAACTATCCCTCAGACAATAGACTTTTATCTAGAACATCAAAAGAATTTATAAAATCAGGCCCCCAAAATTCAAAGCCCCAATCCAAAAATTGGCATCTGAGATGAATACACACTTCTCAGCTGAAGAAATGCAAATGGCAAATAAATATATGAAAAAGTGTTCAGCATCATTGGTCATTAGAGAAATGCAAATTAAAACACTGAGATTCCATCTCCAGAAAGAATCGCTAGGATCAAGAAAACAACCAATAACAAATGCTGGAGAGGCTGTGGGGAAAATGAAACTTTTCTGCACTGTTGGTGGGAGTATAGGCTGGTGAAAGCACTGTGAAAATCAGTGTGGAGCTTCCTCAAAAAGCTAGGATTGGAGGTGCAATTTGACTTAATTGTCTTTCTTCTTGGCATATTTCCAGAAGAATTGAAAACATCATACCACAGTGATATATGTGCACCCATGTTTATAGCAGCACAATTTGTAATAGCCAAATCTTGGAAACAACCCAAATGCCCATCAATTGAGGAATGGATAAAAAAGATGTGGTATTTTTATACAGTGGAGTACTACTTAGCTATAAAGAAGGATCACACTGAGGCTTTTATAGGTAAATGGATGCAACTTGAGACCATATTCAAAAGTGAAATAAGTCAAACTCAAAAGTGTAAACACCATATTGTCTCCCTAGTAAAGAAACTGAAAGAATAAATAAGATCCAAAATCTTCAATAAAAATTGTGAAAGGGTAAGAAACTGCTCAAAGGGGAAAAATAACTTGATTAGGGAAAAGGAGAAAAGAAGGAAGGGAAAAGAAAAAAGATATAAATTTGTATATATACACTTAAGATAGCTAGGATGATTGTACTACTAATTCTACTAGTTCTTCAAACAAAACAGTTAATACTTGTAGGGTTAGATCAATTTTGCATGTCTGTGTCTGGTAATCTGAGTAACTCTTTTGAAGATAACTATGCAAAATAACAACCTTTTTAAATTCCTACCACCTTATTTTCAAAGCCTATATTGTTATCGTTTTGGCTTTTTTGTTATTGTTCTTTGTTAGTCTCTTTTATATCTTGTTATTCTTGTATTTTTGTTTAGTTTAGTTTTGTTTTTACCTCTTTAAATAAAATTAGAAAATAGTACCTTTTTCCCATTTATGTCAACTGATTGTATTTTGTAGGTATTTAGTTTTGTTTTCTTATTCTACTCATCATTTTTATTTTGAAATTCTTGAGAATGAATAACAGTTTTATTTTGGTGGAGTATGTTCCTAGAAAGAAAGCCAATTGCTAGTGCTGCCTGTGGAAAAAAAGAAAAAAAATGAGAATATGGTGATTCTTGACCAAAAACTGTATAGAAAGTTTTGTCTTGTTTTATGATACTGGAGCTGGAACTTGGCCTTACACTGAGCTACATCCTCAGTCCTTTTTATTTATTTTATTTTATTTTATTTTATTTTATTTTATTTTATTTTATTTTATGGCAAGGTCTGACTAATTTCCCTAGGCTGGTCTCGAATTGGTGACCCTACTGATGTAACCTTCAAAGTACCTGGTGTATGTATGCAGTTTTGAATAATATGCTTCATTAAGGTTACAGATTGTCACTTCATAGTTTTGCTTTACTTTATTACACTATAGGAAGTTAAATAATCTAGCAATTTTTTGCAAATCTTAGAATTTTTAAGTTCTTAGGAAATGCTCTGATAGCTGTATAATTGTGTTGGATACTGTTCCTTCACCTGACCTTTTAAACTCAATATTTGGTCATATTAAAAACAAAATTTCTCAGTTGATACTGAGATTATACAATCTATTGCACCATATTGTTTCTTGGAAAATGTTCATGGATGTATTATCACAATACTGAAATCATTTGTCATATCTACTCAGGCTCATTGTTACATTGTGTTCCTGTGCTGATCACTGACTCAAAACACCTTATGAATTCATCAAAGGCACACAAATAAGCCATACAGCATTCTGGGTAGGCATGACACTTTGTTAAAACAAAGACATGGCCTCATTTTCAAATGGAAAATGATCTGTGAAAATTCTTCACAAAATAAGAAAGCTATAATTTTCTACAAACCTCTCAATTCACAAAAATGACATCATCTATCAACAGTTCTCTTAACTAAACTGTAGTTGAAGCATGTTGTGGGAAACTATTTCACATCACATCTTCAGCAGAAAAAATTATTTAAAATCAGGTATTTAAGCTTTCAGAATTATAGGTCTATCAAACTGCCTAGAATAAAACCCCAAATCCATGCCATGATCCATTAGGTATTTCATCCTGTGGTGTCCTCTCATCTACTCTGACAAGTCATCTCCTCCAACAGAACTGTTTTCTTCAGAAAAACCTCCACTTCCCTGACAATGACAACATATGCATTACCTTCAAGCCAACACCTTTCAGAAAAACTTCTCTCCCCCACCCAAATAAATCATCTCAACTTTTCTCAGGATTTGGGTGAAAGTTATCCTTTTAAAAATTTGGAAATATCCCAAGTCTAAAGATACTTCTTGTGTATGAAGATTCTTTGGGACTATTGAAGACTTCTATACTGTCACAAATTAAATTTAGGCTTTTATAATCCTTAACAGGAATCAACTGGTGTTAATTCTGTGGATAATGGTAGGTGTGTTAACTCTTCTTGGCTTTATTTGTCCTCTTCTTAATGTCGTGTAAGTTTTTAGCTTGAAGTGGGAAGGATTTTAAAGCTCGTTAGGTGAAGAGCATCTTTTGCTATAGAATCCAAACCTAAAACAAATCTCCATTTGTCACCACCTTGACACATCCTGTCAAACATCCCAAACTATTAAACTACTGTTTGGAACACTCAATTGCATCAGTTCATGACTAGTATTTGGAACTGGTTGTGTAATGCTTGGTCCAGTGTAAATTGAAAATATGAGACCCATTGCTCAAAGAGTGGGGCAGGGCAGGGGAGCTAAAAGCATGAAATACAAAGTTATATTGTCTTAGTTACTTTTTGCATTGCTAAGACAAAATACCCTACAACCAAAGTTAAAGGAGGAAAGGTTTATTTTGTCTCACACTCTGTAGAGGTTTCAGTTCATAGCTGGCTGGCTCCAGGGCAGGGTGGCATGGCAGAGGGGCATCACAGAGGAGAAACAGTTCATGGGGGCAGAAGGCACGAAGGCAGAAAAGTAGCAAGGAAGCAAGCGGCAAGTGGCAAGTGATGACCATGGCAGCCCTCTTTCTGTCCCTTATATTTTACTTTTAACACAGTTAGCACTCACATCCAGAGTGGAGCACCCTTAGTCCTACTCAGAACTATGCCAAACCAGTCAGTGGACTAATTTAGCAATTATGCACCTTTGATCCCAGCATCATGCACTCTAGATCTGGTCACCTCTATTGCATGAGGCTCTGGGGGGACATCTAGACACAAGCCATAACATATACCTTTAAAAATAGTCTACTAATTTTAAGAAATTAAAAAAGTAAAACTCAGTAACAAGATAAACTTAAAAATTACAAAAACACATTTTATCATTTTTCTGTCATAATTTTATATAATAAAATAAGATTATAATTTAATTAATATGGTGTCTTCATTGTAAAAGTTTTTCTTGCTTGGTTTGCTGAAAATATATTTATTAGGTAATTCAAATTATACTTCCTGCAACTAAATTTTCAACACATATAATTGAAAATGATGTCTGTCCTGTTCGTAAATGCAATATTGCAAATAATTTGGAAGTTTTAATTTTGAGAAATATCTTTCTGGGGCAACTGCTAATAGAGCTGTTAAAATTTTTTTGCAGACTTACAACTCGAAATAATTAGATTATTTTGAAATATAAATTTTAGTACTTCTAGAGCTAATGAGACTTAGAACAATTTTCCATCGAGATTTAATTTTTCAGGCAGATCAGTTTCATGAGCATCTAAATTTAGTTGTAAATGCGAAAGTACACAAAGGCATTTTAACAATTCCTCTGACATTCCTTGTAACTTGCATAGTTGTTAATAAGAAACTGAAAATGGCTTCCTGAAATGCACACATTTTGAAGTGTCTTTTTATGTATTCTATCATTGTATCTTCAATTATAACAAATTTCAAAAATGATTCTTTTTCTCAATAATTGGTTCATTCAAAGCATTACACAAAAACAGTATTTTCCTGAAACTGGCAATCTTTAAATTCTGTTCCTATTTCTAAGTCTTGGGATACAATATTTGATTTGCAACAGTGCAGGAGTTTTCAAAACCAGAGATTCTAAAATCTTTGAAGAATTCCAGTAACTCCTTAATAAGCTTTATTGGGCTATTCTGTGTATACTTTTATTTTGTAATAATTTATTGACCAAGTTTATTGCCTGAGCTCCAGCAGTTCCTGTCCCAAAGCTCAGGCCTGAAAGATGTCACAGGATCAGGACTGGCTATAAAAATGTCTGGCCAGCTTCCCATCCTGTGTCCTGCAACTGTCCCCAAGGAGAGCTACCTCTTTCCAAAGGCCAGAGTGTTGCCACCACTGCTGCTGCAACCAAAGCTGATACATTTGTAGATTCCACCAATGTGAACCCAGGTACCAGCAATAGCTGTCACCTTGTGCCTCCATGCTGTTCCCACTACCCCAGTGCACGTGTGATCAGCTGCTGCATGAACATTGCTGAACCCACTGAAATTGATGAACCTGTTGTATACCTGCTGCTCAGTGTAAATCTTCTGCTGGACAGTGGGGTGGCATACTCCAGAGTTCCTTCAAGTTTCACCCAGAAAGATAAAGAAAATTATAAAAAATTTCAAGGTATTGAGAGTAGAACATTAAGCCAGACACAGAACCCCTTCTGAGCCCTATGGGGACACACAGGCCCATCCCCATGAACGTGGGTCTTCTGGCATTCTATGAGTTACACCACCATCCCTTGTGCCCAGTCTATTGTCAGTTCCCGAACTATGTTCTCAGAACAGGTGAAGTATGAAAAAGGAGAATGAGAAATGCTGCACCCTGTATTCTCCTATGTGAAATCAGAGAATTCATTAGTAAATCATGTGCTCTGATGAGTCTTGAATTAAAGACATTTCATTTAATCTATCCTTCCTGTCCTTTATATCTATCTAACAAGAGGCTTGTCTGGTGCCAGAAACCCATTTACATCAAACATCTCTGGACATCTTAGGAAACACTAGTAGTCCACAGAATAAAATTTGAACAATGCTATGCTCAGCTGTAGCTCAGACTCTTTTAACTCAAAATAGGCATTCTATTTGAATTACTGTCTTCATAAATATATGCAAGGGTGATGAAAACATACACTGAATGTTTAAATTTAAAAATGTATTACAGTAAAGGGCATATTGTCCTTGATCCCCCTCAAAATTCTCCCTCTCACGTTGAATACACTTATCTCAATGTTCTTGCCATTTTCTGAAGCGGTTCTGGACATCCTCTTTCATGAGTACCTTTAGTTGTATTGTTGCTACTGCCTTGATGTCCCAAATCAGTTCAAAACCTTCCATAGTCACTTTGACTTTGGGGAAAAGCCAGAAGTCACATGGTACCAGATCCAGGCATAAGAAAGATAAGAACACATGCTGTAGTGTTTTTATGAGCTTGCCTGTCTGTTGAATGACACTCAGTAGGAGTATTTACTGTATTTTTTTATCAGACCTCTTAGGACAAAGTCTGTATTAGTCAGCTCTGTGTTACTAAAGCAAAGTGTTTGAGTTAACAGACTTGGAATGATAAAACACTTATTTTGGCTCACAGTTTTGGTGGTTTTAGTCCATGGTTGTTTAAGTATATCACGGCTAAGAACCTATGATGGAGCAGACTACTCACCTAATGGTGACTGGGAAGCAGTGAAAAAGACAGGAAGAAGATGGTTTCCAAAATCCCCTGGCACAGACATGCCTCAGGGTCCTAAATTTCTCACACTAGCCCACCCTTCTTGAAGTTTCCACAACTCCCCAATTAGTAGCACAGGCTGGTAGCATAACCTTTAACACATGGGCCCTTGGAGAGGATTCAAGATCCAAACTCTAGCAAAGTCCAAACTCCTCTAGATAGCCTACAAGGGACTGCATGTTTTAAAATCACCTATCTTTCCAACCTCATGCACCATTTATCCCCTTGCTTAGCATATGGCAGCCAAACTGGCATTCGTTCATTCATCCATTCATTCCACAAATATTCACTGAGTAGGTCACAAACTTTTCTAGGTACTAGAAAAATATATAAAAAGGATAAGGGCTATGTCCTCAATAAAACAAACAAATATAGGATGTTTAATACAATGCCAAATAGAACTAGGTGCTTAAAAATAATTAATAAACCAGAGATGAGACTGACAGAGGGATGCTATGTGAGTCAGGGTATTCAAGGCAGGTCTGAGAGGGAGATTTTTGAAGAGATCTAAGTAAAATGAGGCAGCAAACTGTGCAGATACCCAGGGGAGGAGCATGAAAGAAGAAGCTTGAGGCATAAAATGGACCTGTCAAAAACAACATGTCTGCTATTGATGATCAAGTGCCACAACATGGTAGCAGAAAGATGGCTATGGACTAGATAAGGCAGGCAAGGTGAGGGGGTTAGAAGTCAAGGAAGTCCTGCAGAGTTTTGAGTAGGTGAGTCCCGGGATATGATGGATGCTTTAAAAGCTCCACTTTACTTTTGTTTGGAGACTAGACTAAGGAGATGTAAGTGTGGAGATGGACAAAGAAGTCAGACAGCTCCGGCACTGGTCCAAGTGAGACATGGTGGTGACTTAAATAAGGCAGGAGTAGCAGAACTGCTGGCAAGTAGCTATGTTCAGGGATATTGAACAGGATTTGCTAAGAGTTTGAACATAGATGTGAAAGCAAAAGAATAGCTAAGTCCTAAAGATTTCTTTGGGTCAAGCAACTAATTAAATGGTACTGCTGAAATAGCAAGTACTAAGAGAGGAGCAGGTTTTAGGAGAAAAATAAAAACATTTAAATTTGGACTTGGAGTGTCTGACTTTGTTAGATATCCAGGCAAAAGTGTCAGGTTAACAAGCAGATGAATGAGAATGGGTTTCCTGTGGATGTGGGAAACTGGAGTTACAAAGTGAAGTTATGAGCTACGTTTTAGCCCTTCAGATGCACCAAGCTCAGCCTCTAGTCCTTTGCAAATGCTGTTCTCTTGGTCTGGACTTCATTTCTTGAGTTTCTTCTTTCATGCGCTTCCATTAATCTTTCAGGTCTTTTTCTTTAAAGTATTTTCCCCAGGAAAGTCTTCCTGGATTCCCCAGGTCAGATTAGACTGCCGTGTTACATGATCTCTTTAGCATTTTATAACTTTTCAGCATAGTATGGACCACAGTCATCAGCAAATAGATATTTGTCAGATTAATATTTTTCTAGCCTGGGGTTCTGGCTCTGTAGACAGAATAGCTTTCTCATTCACTTTTAATTTACCATCACCAAGTGCAGGGTCTGTAGGTAGCAAGCAATTGACAAATGCCTATAGAATAAATGAACGAGTTTCAGGTTGATATACTTTTCATTACTGCTTCATTGCCCTTTGCTCCTTTCTTATTTTTCAAACATACAAAGGCCTACATACTGACTGCCAGTCACACCTGAAAGTTACTATTAATTTTTTTTAATTCTATGAATATGTAACTTACTGGGAGTAGAGAAGAGAATACAGATGTGTGAAGTTGCTTTGAGGTCCAGAATTTAATTCAGTGCCTAATTTTTAAAAAATAATGGGTAGGATTGTTTTTAAGAAATGAAAAAACTTTATTGATGACAAGAAATAATCAGGGAAGCAGATTATCATGATGTGCCTTTTTACCATAAAATTTGGTTGTGAAATTAGACAGATAACCATACGAATGCCTTCTGAACAACAAATTATAGTTAAGTCTTTTCCTACTTCATCACAGCCAGAAAGTACAAAAGTTGTTAAATAATGTGTAATTTACTACCTTGCCTTTGCTTAGGTTGGGGAACAAGTATTCATCAGTAGCGAGTTAAAGGTTCTTAAAGTTAAATTGACTTTTATCATCTGATTTTTTCCTGACATCATATTAGGAACAGATTCAGACAAATTCTACGTTATCTATCCAACTCAAATATAAAACTATTTGAGGCAAGGGTGTTTGAATAGAGTCCCCTGCCTCGCTGTTTTATCTAAATAATACTTTTTTCCTTGAAATACCAAAAAAAAAAAAAAAACTCTCTGGAAGCCTGAAAGTATCGTACAAAATCACGGGTTATAATAAAGTTTGTATGTATCTCCTACACTGTTTGTTTCATTATAAAAATAATTAAAAGCCCCCTAAAGACTGTCTCTTAGAGAAGATATCACTGCAAAGATGTAATTTGAGAACCTCACATTTCTTGTTATCTTTTTCCTAATTTAGAGTTAATATTATTCTCAAATCTAATGGGCCACACCACTAAATGATTGAAAGGTGGGAATTTAAAGTGAGATGGTTGCTGCTAAATGAGATGCTGAAAACATCTCAAGAAGAAGTAACATTTACATTTTGCATTGCATCCAAGTGAATGAAACAACAGCAAAGTTACTAGCCAGATAATGGAGATGAGAAACCATAATTGTATGTTTCAAAATGAAATGCTTCCTTGTAATCCTATACATGAAAACACAGTTTACAGTTCACATACTGTTTGCCTTTCCTTCATTAGTTCACAAGACAGTAATGAACTAAAATTGGGCTAAGGTTGAAGAGCAGAGCCCACAAATGCTATGTTCATTGTTGTGTCTCCAAAGCCTAGCACATTGTCACGTTTCCAGTGAATCTAACAAAGAGCAATTATTCACACAAAGAAAAGCTAGAGAGCATGTAACTGTCAGGGACAATTACAGAACAACTGTAGAACCTCGCACTCCTTTTTTTCTTTTTTAAAAATGTTGCTTAGATTCATATCTAAGTATTCAAATGTTTGCTTTGCATAAGATTTCAAGAAAGTTACTTTACTTCTCTGAGTTTCTGAAAATGACCCAAGTTCCCCTCAGATCTAAAATGTCATTGTATTAAATGCCACTTGTGCAAACCCTTTTTCTTTCTTACTTTTTTTTTTTTTGCTACTGTTACAAAGGTGGTAAAAAGGTGTGATAATTGTCTCTCCCAAAACATAAATAGAGGTAATTTTAAGGTTGGTCCAAAACAAAGGAAGATGGAACAAAAATAAGGGAGAAAAATCTTAAAAGTGTTCAAGTACCTGGTCAGCCTAGATCTGGTAATACCTTTTACTTTGCAGTCAATGAAATTGATAAATTCTCATTTGTGTTTCAATTCATTTGAATAGAATTTCTGTCATCTGGTACTAAGAATCCTGAGTAATGTGTCCCCTCTACTCATAAGCCCCCGTATCTCTTCAGTTTTACTTTATTGAGCACAGATATCACATTCTACCTTGTTTTAACCATTTTGCCAGAGTTTTAAGTGCAGTGAGAGTCAAAGGGCCTCATTATTATTATTTTTTATGTTTCTTTTGGTGTCTTAGCATAGTGCCTAGTACTTAATAAATTTTGAAAGACTAGATGGGCAAAACAGAGTCTATAGTACTCAGGAGATTGGCTGAGGAAAAAGGACATAGTTCCTTTCCTTAAGGAGTTTATAAATAACTATTAATTACTCCCAGGTGGAGGTGTATTCATCCTAATTCATCACCCCCAGCTATGAGTTTGAAGAGTCATTAATTATGTACTTCTATTTGATGGTTCTACAAGTAGATTTTCTATAAATGGTACTAACTCCACTTATTCTTAAACTTTTTCCATCACTTTATCTTTAGTGACTGGCTTCCCTGCTTGGCTGACTTCTCTCCAAATATCTTTCCATCATATGATATTAATCTATCAGAATGAGAGAAGGACTTCAGGGGAAGAGAGAGTGAAAGGGCAGAGAGGAGAGGAGGCAGAGGAAAGTGAAACCACATGAAATGGGCACAGTCCCAAAAACATTTTTGAAGTCTCTGGTGAAACTTTTTCTGGCATCACTACATAACAATAGCACATCATTTTCATTAACTTGAACAAACAAAACCAAACAGAGATTAAAAACCAGTACAGATGTGATATAACTTTCCACTCCTAGTCTGGCTAGGCAGCTGTATGAAGCCACTTCCCTTAACAAGGCAGGACATGTTCTTTCAGTTTGTCCCAGAACAAACAGGACATGGCACCAGGACACAAATATATAACTCTGGATAGGATCACTTGTTCTCATTCTGCTCCTCCCCATTACACTCCTGACAACTGATGTAATACTGACATGATCTCCTCCACTTCTCACTTTTTTATCCCTTTTGTGGCTGACCTTCATCACATACCTTAAACCTGAAAATATCTTGTTCTTTCACACCAAGCAACTTTCACCTTTTACTTTCCTATCAATCCATTCCGTTAGCTAAGCCATCCAAGACTGATCTCATTGCAAACCATGTTTATATAACCTGCGTAGCTTTATTGTTATTTTATGAATCATGACCATCTGAATTCCATTTCCACTTCCTTGGAAGGAAGCCCTGTCTGGTGCGTGTTCCGCACAGACCCACACAAAAGGATGGCACTCTATAAATAATAAATTGCGATGATAACAGTTTGATGAGCATACACTCCAGAAATATATCACAAAGAATGGGTGGCTATTGAGTCTTTGGTCCAAGACTGAATTTACCTACCCACCATGGGTTTTGATCTGAGGGCATCTTATATGCTGTACTTCAGTGGCTTTCCAACTATTAGATTTAGCACATAGCTCTTCAGGGTCTTAGGAACTAAAGGTTGAAGACAATGGAAAAACAGCTGTGAGAAACCTTAAAAATAATACTTTAATGGTGAGAACTGTGAGAGCCAGAGAGACTGTGTTTTTCCACATATAAATATCAGAAGATCTTGTGGATATTCTACCAGGAGATATAGGCTCTGACATTTAGCAGGTAGGCCTATGAACTTGAGGAGTGCCCCTGAATTTTAAGATCTGTTTGTTTCATATGAAATGAGAATAATCTGTTCTTCCTTATTTATAAGGTTGGATGAGAATCAAATAAGATACTAAATATGGAAGTGCTATAGCCAAAAGCAGTTCACACTTGATTGTATAGTATCATTTGCCAGGCACTACTGGTAAAGGTTTATATGATTGATCTCATTTAATCCTTACAATAGCTCTAGAAATTAGCTACTGGTGTATTTTCATTTTAAAAATGAAAAAAAACTTGATTCCAAGAGAAGACAAGTATTTTTTCTGGTTTCATAAAGCAGTGATTGAAACCAGTCAGGCATTTGGGATTTTCAGGCCATTCCGTGACATATTGTCTAGTATGTCAGGCTCATGGGAAAGTAAAGCAGTGCAGGCATGCAAAGCATTATGTTAAAGCACTATGGAAATCTGAGGTATCATTGCTAGAAATAAATAGTGCCATAAATGAAAATAATTCACAGTAATACAAATTTAAATTAATACTTTCACTATTCATGATCAAAAAATACAGTGAATTTAAAAAATTTATAGTAAAGATTTGTTGCCTTTGATCCCCCCATCAAAATACTCTCCCTCAATTTGAAAACTCTTATCCCATCAATCTTGCCACTTTCTGAAGTAGTTCTAGAAGACCTCTTTATGCATGTCTTTTGTTGCACTCTCTTGGATGCCTGTACATCCTGCATCAACCCAAAATGCTTACCTTTTTTGGTGATTTTTACTTTGATATAGAGTCATAAATGGCACAGTGCCAAATATGATGAATAAGGTGAATGAGGACGCACTACAGTGTTTGTATTTGCCAGAAATTACAATAGCAGAAGGAATGTATGACATGGAGCATTGTCACAGTGGAGGATGAAAACATGTACCCATTTCTGTGTTTTTCTACTCACATTGTTTATTAAATGCTCTAATAAGCCCCTGAAAGTTTCAGAGTTCACCACAGAATCCCTAGTTACAAAGTCAACTTGCACAAGTCCATAGAAATTGAAAACATAATATCACCTTGATGCTAGGTCTTGATTGATGTACTTTTTTTCACAGGGGGAGAACTGAGGGATTTCCTCTGAGAACTTTGAACCTGGGTCTCAGGATCATAGCCATAGATTCAAGTTTTATCTTCTGTAATGATATTTCTTAAAAAACTTGAATCTGAAATGACATAATCATGCAAAGACAATGAAACTGATAAAATTTCATACTATTGCATTTGAGCTAAATAAGGTCTATGCCTTCAGAAGGTTTAGTCTCACATAAGTATGTGGTCTAAAGGTTAAAAAAGTATGTATCAAAACATTTTCTAAATGCTGTCTTATAAATATTAGTTGTTATTTCAAATACTAAACAAATGTGATAGAATTATATTCACAATACTGATTTGGGAACTGTAACACTTTTAAATCATCAGATATAGCAGTTCTTTCAGTAATTTTCTCTGAACTAGTTCAGTTCAAGCCATAGGTATCAAACCTTTCATTACACATGATCTCATCAGGTTGTCTTCCAATTAAGATAAACATACTTCAAAGAATGGTATCCTACGTACTTAGGAATACTCTACTCCTGTTATCTACATAAAGAAAGAATGGAAAACAAAGGAGAAACAAAACCCAAACACAACATGTGATTCTACCAGCCTTGCACTCAGTAGTATATGCCCCTGTAATAGACATTGGACTGGCTGCTTTTCAGCCTGTGCATTTGACATTTTTTTTCCCTCTCGGCACCGGGGATTGAACTCACAACCTCTCACTTGCCAAGCAGGTGCTTATGCTGCTGAGCTAAATCTCCAGCCCCTAGCTTGTGCATTTGCAGTCACACACCTCCATAGTGGAAGTGTCTCCCTACACTGTGAATTACTTTAGGATTTAGAGACACGTATTTTTGTGTGCATGACTTCTAAAAATAAGCAATTTGCTTTATCTGGTGTCCATCAAAAGAAGCATTGATGTATACCTACTCTGGGGAAAACTTGGCTATTGATTGATTTATTGACAGGTGTTAGTCTTCAATATGACACTACAAATTTATAGTAACTTTTTTTGCATGGTGCTGGCATTGAACGCAGGACCTTATACTTATTAGACAAGCACTTTACTATTGAGTCACACCCCACCCCAATAGCAACCTTTGTCTGAGTTTAGTAAGCAGCATTGTCCCATTTATTTATTTTATTAGTACATATGGATCAATGGAACAGAATAGAGGACACAAAAACAACCCTAGACACACTCAGTCACCTGATGTCTCACAGAGGGCCCCAAAAGCTTTGCTGGAGGAAACATCACCTATTTAACAAATGGTGCTGGAAAAACCAGCTATCCACATATAGAAGATTGAAGTTTGGTTCATATCTGTCACCATGTACTAAATTAAAACCGAAATGGCTTAAAGATCTAAATATTAAAATAGACACACTTCGACTTCTCAAAGATAAAACATGTAAATTTATTAAAGCCATAGTTATAGGCAAGGACTCTCTGAACAGATTTCTCTTTCTTTTTGGTACATGAAATAATAGTGCATCTTACATCTAATGACAACTTCAATTTAATTCACATGTGGGGGACACTAGGTGCTATGTCTCTGAAGATCCATTTCTGACATTCATGATTATTTGACAAATCAGCAAGTTGACTCTTTCCAGAAATACACAGCTAAAGCATAGCAAGTGACATAGTAAGAAAAAAAATATGTAATCGATACAGTGATTATTAGGAAATTATTACAGACTATCAGGAAAATTTTTATTTCTTAGAATAACTTTTTACTTGTTAATGTGATTTTTTATAAATCATGCTAACTGACCGTTAATTCAATTTTCCTTGAAATTTTCACATTTTTCTCTTCCATACACATATACACAGCTCTTCTAGCCCAGAAGATTCTTTCATTAGGTTGGCTTATCCTTTTGTTGTTTGCCTTGAAAAAAGTGTTCCCTTTCATCTTTTAGTTTATTCTTTAAAAAATCTCCACCCCAGTTTTCCTCTTTTCATTCCCTTCCATTAAGTGAAGGCTGCTTCCTTTAGCCTTTCCTAAGTATAGGTTTCCTTTCCATAAAATTTTACCTGTCAACTTAATCTGCTTTCAGTTCTTTTCTGATTTTTGACTTTCTTCCTTGCTACCTATGTTTTCCTGACTTGCAATGCTGGAGTCTGCAGTGTCAATCCATACAGTATCT
>RJWT010031857.1:0-14275 GCA_004365215.1 Cuniculus paca | reverse complement strand
GCGGCGCCGTTTCCGCTTCCGCTCCCTCTCAGCTCGCGTCCCGTTACCGCCTCCTGGCCGGCCTCGCGCCTTTCACCGGCACCTGGCGTCGGCCGCGCAGCCGGGCCCGTTCCTGCCACGCGCGCCCCCGGGGCTCCGGCTCCGGCACGGGTCGCGCCCCGCTCACCTGCCCCTGAGGCTGCCGGCCAGCCGCCGCCATGGGTGCCTACCTTTCCCAGCCCAACACGGTGAAGTGCTCCGGAGACGGGGTCGGCGCCCCGCGCCTCCCGCTGCCCTACGGCTTCTCCGCCATGCAAGGCTGGCGCGTCTCCATGGAGGTGAGGAGGCTGGACTCACAGCCTGGCCACGGCACGGCGGGGACCTGTCGGAGAAAGGGAGCGCGGGGGATGGGGTCTTCCCCGGGGAAGGGTCCCAACCGACAGCCTGCGGCCGCCGCGGCACTTTGGAAGGCGACAACGAGCGCAGGGTCGGGGCCCAGGGAGCTGCGGGTGCACGGGAACCACGGGCCGGGGGCCAGTGGCAGCGAGGGCTCGGCCATGTGGGGAGAGACACCTTCCGCCCGTGCCCGCCCTCTCCGCGCCTTCGCGCCGGCCTCCCGTGCCAGCCCGGCCCGCCAGGCTCCGTGCTCAGCGGGGCGAGGGTTAGTGTTGGAGTGTAGACGGAGAGAGGGAGTCTGTCCTCACTTATCTCTTCAGGAAGAGCTAAACAGACGTGAGTGACTGTTTATTTCGTATTTTTTTATTCTGTGATGCGGGAGGCCTCTTTGGGTGAGGAATGACAGTGAAAGGAAGACGGGCAAACAGTCTGTTTCATATTCTTGACACCTACTTGCTGGCCTTGGGCACCGAGTTAGAGACGCTTCCTGACTCCCAAGAG
Organism: Cuniculus paca; assembly: GCA_004365215.1. Lineage (NCBI taxonomy): Eukaryota > Metazoa > Chordata > Mammalia > Rodentia > Cuniculidae > Cuniculus > Cuniculus paca. The sequence continues at coordinate 13,399 of RJWT010031857.1, read as the reverse complement.
TTGTCACTCATTTGCACTGTCTTCTCAGGACCTTGTACGACCTTTGGAAAACAAATTGTCGTGTCTATACTTAATCTTTTTTTTTTTTCCTACGCTTGGTAAATTGTTTCTCTTGGGATTTCTCTAAAACTCAGAAATTGTTGTTTGCCTGTGTCGTTGTTTAGTTCCCTTGATTTTCAATCATTTCATTGATTCTTTTCTTCACAACCTATTAAAAATTTTAAAGAAAATTTTACTTTCGAAGAAAGAAAAACACCTGGATTAAAAGGAGTAGTGTGGGCGAGTGGATTTGAAACTACAAAGAACAGGGGAAACTGGTAGAAACAAAAGGAGAAAGCATAATACTATGTGTCACTGTGAAGAGTACTGTGAGGTCCAGGTAGAGGGAGCCAGGCTCCAATTGTGCCTGGAATTGAGAGTTTATCCATTTAGTAGATGGGCTTCAGGTAAGAACCTAGTACCCTGACTCCCTTGAGAATTTTTTCAAATCCCTCACTCCTCCCTGTGGTTAGCTCTGGAATGACAGTGTAAACTTTTTTCCTCCCTCAGTCTCAAATTTTGTACTCACAGCTCTTTGATGACAATTTTGTCAGTAGGTGTAAAATTCCAAGAAAGATAGGAACCCAGTAGTTTATCTCATCTAGTGTGGCTCCCACATTTTACAGTTAGGAAATTTCAAGTCCAGAAAGGTTGGGACACTTGTAATAATCTGTAGAATCAAACTGTCCAAGAGATTCCCAGGAATGCATGGTAAATATAATTGGATTACAAACATCTGGATATAGCTTCAAAAGGAAAGCTGTAATGTCAGACTGGCTGGTGATTGGGTTAGGATGCAAGTTCCATTTTTTTTTTAAATGAAGTACAGGGATTGAACCCACGGCCTTGCACTGAGCAACATCCCTGTCACTACCCCCACTCCACCCCTTTTTTAGATTTTGAGGCAAAGTCTTGATAAACTACCCAGGGCTGGTTTCAAACTGATGATCCTCCTGTCTCAGACCCTGAGTAGCTGGGGTTACTGGGGTCTGCCACCATTGCTGGCTGCAGGTTCCATTTCTATGGCATTTTCTGTTACAGTCAGATTTGAGGTGAATATCTCATCTCACAGTGTAAAGCTTTTCCTTCAAGTTCCTGACTCCTTATTTTCCATTTTCTCCTGTGGAATGGAAATGGTTTTTCCATTTCTTTGGAACTGTTGTTTCTGGTTTTCTGTATGAACTGTGTTACTTAGGTATTTTCTTTCCAAGTACTTTGCCCAGGGATTCTGTGCTTTGGCTTCTCTGTTGGGCATTTCCATTTATTTTTGGTTTTTCCTCTGGTAATTAGAAAATGACTTTTGGGGAGGGGTTCAGGGGCTGTTTGGTACATAGAGATCTTGCCACACTGTTCCTTAATCCTAATCTGTCTTCTGAGAGACTTCTTAGGACATTGAAATATTTGTAATATGCTATTTCTGAATTTACTCTTGTTTTAATAGTTCATATGCCTAATCAGATTATCTTGAAGTACTGTTTTAAATTGTGTTCTGCTTCACTGATACTTTTCCTTCTGACTTTATTTCCTCTCTGCCTAAAGTATAACATAGTTTCTTTTTTATTGCAAGATAATAATCATGACTTCCAGCCCCTTAAGTGAATCTTTAGAAAGTATATTCCTGTGCTGAGGGTATAGCTTAGTGGCTTAAAAGTCCAAAACTAAAAAGTGTATAATGTATACCTGTTTCTCCTAACCTTGAAGGCTAATTCCACCAATAATAAAGTCTATTTACCTAATTTTCTTGCTCCTAATGATTCGGTTCAGGTAACGTTATCATACCATACACCAGTGATGGCAGACCTTTTAGAGCTTTCAATGGTAACAAACAGTTGGCTACAGTGTGTGTGCCATAGGGTTGCCACCACTGCCATCCACCTACAGAGGTTGCTAAAATTTTGACCAATGCATAGATTTCAGCCACAAAGACTGCTGTTTTATCCCTTCTTTTGAAGTAAGGATGGCAGCTGTCAGTAGCTGACATTTTATATTTTTGCTCCTCTTCAGTCCCTCTTGGAATGGAACCAGGTGTTTTAAGGAGGATCTTCAAAATACTGTAGTTGATTGATGTTCTCTACCCTTATGTTTTGGAGGGACCTTCTACTGGCTGAGATACGTGCTTTGGGGTTAAGAGGTAGATTATGGAGAGCTATGAGAAATATATAGGAAAAGTCTGTGAGCTTTTAGTGCCTAATGAGAAATCCGATCTGAAATAAAATTGTTGTAGTCTGTTTTGTTTTGTTTTGTTTTGTTTTGTTTTGAGGCAGGGTCTGTATGTAGTCCAGGCTGTTTATGAACTTCACTGTGTAGCCCAGGATGGCCTGAAACTTACAGTGATCCTCCTTTTCCAGCCTTCTGAGTAGCTGAAGTTACAGACATTTGCTACCACACCTGGCTTAATGTAGTCTTTATGTGAGGTTCTCAGGAAGTGACAAAACAACTTTCTCTTGCTGGGTGTGGTGGCACATGCCTGTAATTCCAGCACTCAGAAGGCTGAGGCAGGAGGATTGCTTTGAGTTCAAAGCCAGCCTGGCTCCATAGTGAGTTCAAGACAAGCCTGCACTACATAATGACACACACACACATATACCTCAAAGCAGCTTTCTCTGAAGAACTAGGATTTTTAAAAATTCAATAAATTGCTGGGCGTGGTGGTGCAGCCCTATAATCTTAGCCCTCAGAAGGCTGAGACAGGATTCTTCAAGACCAACCTGGGTTACAAAGTGAGCTCAAGGTCAGCCTGAACTGCATAGCAAGACCCTGTCTCAAAAAGACACCCCCCCAAAAAACCCCAATAAATTATGTTTTCCCTTTATTAGTAAAGACAACAGCCACCTTTAATCCCAGCATTCAAGAGGCTGAGGCAGGAAGATCACCATGAGTTGGAGACCAACATAGGCTACATAAGTGAGTTCCAGGCTGGCCTGGACTACATAGTGTAGACCCTGTCTCCAAAAATAAAATAAAATAAAATAAAATAAAATAAAATAAAATAAAGGCAATATCAATTTCTGTGGTATAATTTGAAAAGGCTAGTTGTTTAGTGGCATGTAGAAGAATTACTAATATGATGTTGAATAGATTCTGTTTTTTTGGTTTTGGTTTTGTTTTTTTGAGACAGGGTCTTGCTTTGTAATTCAGACTGGTCTTGAACTCATTATGTGCCCCATCCTGGCCTAGAACTTGTGATGATCCTCCTATCTCAGCCTCCTGTTTGCTGAGATTACAGGGGTGTGCCACCATGCCAGGTTTAGAACAAATTTAGGAGATGCTTATGTGACCATTATAATCATTGTCTAATGGGGAAGAATATAAAATGTGGTATCATGGAGAGTATCCCTGGCTGAAGAGCATTTATTATTTGATCCTCAGATTATTATATCTCTCTATTAAAGCACTTTTTACTTGTGGTGAACCAGGTTAGAATTTCCTTGTCTAGATTGCAGTTAAGTAACTTTTATAAAAAGGCATCCTTTTAATCTCATTAGCACGTGCTACCTATTCACAATTCAAAGCTAGTATGAAATAATTTGAAATGTATGCCCTTGAATTGGTAAAAATTATTTGCTACTACACTATTCTTTTATAAGTTCTTAAGCAACTGGAAGATACAATCAGATTTTATTCCTCACCATCAAGATAGTTTTACATGAATTTCTATCACACAGTCTTCTAGTAGTTACTAGTACTTCCCTACCCGTTGGGTTATACTGTAATTGCTCTTTGAGAGAGAGAAGGGCTTGAATTTTTTTTACCTTTATTTGTTTGTTTGTTTTTTTGAGACAAGGTCTCTTTTATGTAGTCCAGGCTGGCCTCAAACTCGTAGCAATCCTCCTGTCTCAGCCTTATGAGAGCTGAGATTACAGGTGTGTACCACTAAACCTAGCAGGGGTTAAATTTTAGTGTAGAAATTAAACAGATTTTAAGATGGACATTGTGACATATACCTGTAATCTTAGCACTCTGGAAGTCTGAAGCAGGACTATTTCAAAATGAAAAAGGGCTGCAGATACAGCTCAGTTTGAAGGTCCTGGACTCAAGTCTCTAGTACTGGGAAAAAATAAATTTAAACAAATTTGTTCAGACCTTGCTACTGTAAGCAGCTCTTAACAATTATGCTATCTAGGTGCACTCATCTATGGAACTGAACTTAAAGTACCATGAATGTTTTATATCATGGATATTTAATGCCATCCTGTAGACAGTACTGATTGCAGTAGAGTTGTTTAGTTGTCTTTTTTTATTGGTAGTACCAGGGATGAAACTCTGGTGCTGTCCCATTGAGCTATATCCCCAACCCTCCCACCCTTTTGTGTGAGACAGGGTCTTCCTGAGTTGCCCAGGGTGGGCTCAAACTTGCAATCCTCCTGACTCGGCCTCCCAGAGTTCTGGTATCATAGCTGTAAACTGCCACAACTGATTTCTTATCTTTTTCTTTTTGAGATGGGATCTCACTGTGTAGTACATACTGGCTTTGAATTTATGGTCCTCCTGCCTCAGTATGCTGAGATTGCAGGCATATACTACTGCATCTGGTATGTTTATTAGTTGTTTTGTTTCTTTCTAGATCTAGTTATATATCAGCTTTTACCTTGTTTTGTTTTCTGAGATGGGGTCCTGCTATATTGCCAAGACTGGACTGAAAAACGCAAGATCCTCCTGCTGTACCCTCCTGAGTAGTTGGGATTGCACCCCCCCCCCACAGTGTTGGGAATTGGAACCAGGGACACTTGCTAGGGAAGTGCTGTGCCACTGAGCTACACCCCCAGTCCCTAGGTCCATTTTAAAACAACTTTGTTAAAATATTTAAATATTGTCCATGGTTGTTTCCATGCTACAGCATGGCAGCTGAGTATCTACTTTGGGGATTATTAAGGTTTCACAGACTAAACTACTTACTGTCTATTCATTTGCAGAAAAAATTTGCCAACCCCATTTGTTTTTTTGTTGTTGTTTTGAGACAGGGTCTTGCTTTGTAGTCCAGGCTGGCCTTGAACTCACTGTGTATTCCAGGCTGACCTCAAAACTCCTGGTGATACTCCTGCCTCAGCCTCCTGAGTGCTGGAATTACAGGCCTCTGCCACCATTCCTGGCCTTAATGGTATCCTTTGAAACACACAAGTTTTTTTAAAAACTAAAATAAAAAGAAACACAGAGGTTTTTAACTTTGATGAAATCCAACTTACCTGTTTATTCTTTACCCAAAACTTTGGTGTTATATATAGCTTTGCCTTACCCAGAGTTACAACAATTTACTCTTAGGTTTTTCTCCCAGGAATTTTGTAGGTTTAGCACTTACATTTAAGTCTTGATCAATTTTGATGTAATGTTTGTATATGGTGAAAGGAAGTAATCCAAGGTGATTCTTTTTATATGGCTGTTGTCTCAACATCATTTGGTAAAAAGACTACAATGGTGCCTTGTATTCACCTTAATTGACTTTGGGAAGCTCAGTGAATACCAAAAACAAATTGTTTTGGCTGGAAGGGTTAGCAAGTCAGGAGGCTTGACACTGACAAATTCACACAAAAGTTGTGGCTTGTGTGTGGATCCCAAACAAATAAGTACTGAGACAAAATTTTGTTTGTTTTGAGACAGGGTCTCACTGTGTAGTTCAGGCTGACCTTGAACTCACTGTGTAGCCTAGGGTGGCCGGCCTCAAACTCACAGTGATTCTTCTGCCTCAGCCTTCAGAGTGCTGGGATCACAGGTATGTGACACCATGCCAGGCATCTGAGACAAGATTTTTGCATCAAAAATCAGTACCAAATCCAGGGAGTTTCACAGCAGTTGAGTACCAAGGTACTGCTGTGTTCTTTTTTCCCAGTCGACAGTGAAGTGTCTTGGCATCATTGTCAGAGATCAGTTGACTATAAATGTGATAGTACTTCTGAACTCTGAATTTCATTCTAAGGATTTATATGACCTTATGGCGGTACCATACTGTCTTGATTATTCCAGCTTTGTGGTGAGTTTTGAAGAGGACAGGTATGAGTCTTTCAAAATTATTATTCTTAGTTTGGTTTTTCTGAGTCATTTGCATTTCCATTAGAATTGTAAGATTTGCTTGTCAATTTCTGCATAAAAAACATACAAGGTTTGATAGGGATTGTATTGAACCTGTAGATTAGTTGGGAGAGTTTTACTACTTAATGTTATCTCATAGTTCATGAACATAGAATATTTTTTTGTTTCTTTAGTTCTTAGATGGGCATAGTGACACATGCCTTACTATTTTCAGCAATGTCTTATGGTTTTCAGAGTTCATTGTGCTTCTGTCATTAAATTTTTCCCCTTCTGTGTGTGTGTGTGTGTGTGTGTGTGTGTGTGTGTGTGTGCTGGGTATAAATTTATTTCTAAGTGTTTTATTCCTTTTGGTACTATCACAAGTGGATTCATTTTCTCACTCTTTCTTGTATTATTCATTGGTAGTTGGTACAGTTGTGTTTTGTATATTATTCTTTTTTTTAAAGAGAATAAAACCAAGCAAAATAAAACAGAACAAAGCCAATCAAAACAAACCAATGTAAGTGACACAGGGCTTCAAAACAATAGGAAATCAACAGCGGTTACCATAATGCCTCTTGTTGTCTTCAAAATAGCTGCAGATACCTTCAGACAGAGTAAAAGTCAAAATGGAACAGAATAAAACCAATAAAAACAAAACAATGAATGCAATAAAGGACTTCAAGGCAAGTTAAGAGTAAATCCAAAATAGCTACCATAATATATCTTGTTATCTTCGAAATAGCTACCCATGCCGTTGGATATAATAAAATCAAACAAACAAACAAAAAAAAACAGAATAAAACCCAACCCAATAAAACAATGAAAATGATACAGAACTTCAAAACAAGGTAATAGAGAATTAACAATGGCTATCACCTTCAGCAGGAGATTCCCCATAGATGTTACATCTCATATTGTTATCCTCTGAATAGATGATCAGACTACTGACTTTAGACCTGCAAAGTCAGTGAAACACTAAACAGTACCAGTATTAAATTGTATTTTACCTCAATAGCTATCTTTGCAACCTGTGTTTCTCTGAATCAGCCTGTCGCCCTGCATGGGAGGTGGGAGTGGAGATGGTGGCTCTTTTTGTTTCCCAGCCCACATGCCGGAAGGGGCTGGCATCTGGCTTTACCCCCAGCGCCGGCCCACACATGGCACTGATTCTCAGGGAGGGCTTGCTTCTTGGTGACTTCTTGTTTTCTTCCCCCGCCTATTACTCTTTTTGTTGTTGTTGTTGTGTTTGTTTGCTTGTTTGTTGTTTGAGACATGGTCTCACTATGTGTAGTTCAGGCTGGGTTTGAACTTCCAGCAGTCCTCCCGCCTCAACCTCCCAAGTGCTGGGCTTATATGCATGTGTCATCCCTCCTAGCTGTATATTGTTCCTGTGTCCTGCAAACTTGATGAACTTACTAGTTTTACTAGTGGATTCTTTAGGATTTCCTACATATAAGATGATTCATCTGCAAATACAGGTAGCTTTATTTCCTCCTTTGCGACCTAAATGGTATTTATTTCTCTTTTTTTGCAAACTGCCCTCCCTTGAACATACAGTGATTCCAGCAGTGATAAAAGTAGGCATCCTTATTTTGTTCTTGATCTTAACAGGAAAGTGTTCAGTCTTTTGCTAGTGTAATATTAACTGTGGGCTGTGGGGTTTTTTTGTGTTTTTTTTCTCAGATGAATTCTTGATTGAGGAAGTTCCCTTTTATTCCAGGGTTGTTGAGTCTATCATGAATTGGCATTGGATTTTGTCAAATGCTTTTTGTCTATTGAGATGATCATGTGTTCTTTTTTCTTTATTGATTATTTTGCTTTTTGGGTGCTAACTCAGCCTGACATTTTAATGCATAAATTCCACTTCTTCATTGTGCATAATCCTTTTTAAGTGCTGAATTTGGTTTGCTACTACTTTGTTGAGGATTTTTGTGTTTATATATGTAAGAGATACTGGTCCTTAATTTTCTTGAGATATGCTTGTCTGGTTTTGGTATCATGCTAGAATGGCTCATAGAACGAATTGTTGCCTGCTTTTCTGTGTTTTAGAGAAGTTTGTGAAGAACTGGTACAGTTGTCGCTTCACATTCACAGGGAATGGTTTCCAGGACCCCTGTAAACACCGAAAACAGAAGATTCTCAAGTCCATTATATAAAATGGTATAACAACCTACCCAAATTCTCCCATATACTTAAAATCGCCTCTAGGTTACATCCCTCATATATTAGTTCCGTATATTTTCAGTACAGATGCAGTTTCTTTCTGAATAGTTTTGATTCACAGTTGGTTGAATCTAGGTATATGGAATCTGTAGATAGGGAGAGCCAGGTGTGTTGTAGTCAGGGTTTGCAAGGGAAACAATTTAATAATACAGGACATACTATTTGTAGTATTATTTTATAATATTCACTCAGATTAAAAGAAAGTGCAAGAGATCTGTCCACACACTAGAGACCCAAGAATCCAGTTAAGGGTGTGGATCCCATGGCAATGTCTCATGCAAGTCTGTATCAAGGACCTGCGCTGGGAAGGCTCAGAGGTCAGTGGTAGAAGCTAGAAAGTCTGTGCCAGCAGGATGAAGGATCTGTACCAGCAGGCTGGAGGATCTGCATTGAAACCAGGAAGCCATGCTCAAAGTAAGGACCAGACCTCCCCCAAAAAGAACTGCAACCATCCTCAGCAACAGCAAGGTCCCGAGCGCCTCTGATGATGATAATAGCCGAGTTCTTATCAGGAAAGCTAGGGTGACACGCTTCTCCAGGAGAATCAACAGCACCACCATTTTCCCCTCCCAGTTTTCTTTTTATGCTGTTGGTAACAATCCTCAGGTGGGCCCTCTACACCCAGCACCATACTGATTCAGTTCAGCTAGGTGTTACAAATTGACCACCAGTTGTCAGTCCACCACCAGATATAATTAACTTTTTTGGTTTTTTTGAGACAGGGTCTTGCTATGTAGTTCAGGGTGGCCTTGGACTCGCTGTGTAGCCCAAGCTGGCCTCAAACTTGTGGAGATCCTCCTGCCTCAGCCTTCTGAATGCAGGGATTACAGGTATGCATCACCCCTCCTGACAACTGTGTATTAATTTCAAAAAAATATTTGGTAGAATTCACCAATGAAGACACCTGAATTTTGGATTTTCTTTGTAATTGTGAAAATACATGAAATTTATGTCTTACTCACTTAAAAATGTACAGATTAGTACTCTTAAGTACATTCATATTGTGTAGCCAGATCTCCAGAACTTAATCTTGCAAAAGTGAAACTCTGTACCCATTGAACAGCAACTGTCCATTCCCAACTTCCCTAGCCCCTGGCAACCATCTTCATGTGAGTGGAGTCACACAGTACTTGTCTTTTTGTGACTGAATCACAGCATACTATCTTCAAGTTTTGTTCATGTCATGACCTGTGTCAGAATTTCTTTCCTTTTTATGACTGAACATCCCATTGTTTGTCTGTATCATACCCCTGTCTGTCAGTGTGCACCTGAGTTGGTTTCATCTTCTGGATCTCGTGAGTAAAGCTGCTATGAACATGGGTGTACATCATCTCTTTGAGACCTTGCTTTCAGTTTTGGGGATGTATATAACCAGAAGTGAAGGGGCTGCCATACTGTTTTCCACAGCAGTGATACCAAAGTATATTCCTACCAACCAGGAGTAAATGTTCTAATTTCTCCACATCTTCACCAACAGTTGTTACTACCTGTCTTTTTTTTTTATTGTAATCATCATAATGGGTATGAAGTGGTTGTTTGCTTTTTTTTGAGACAGGCTGTTGCTATGTAGTTCAGGCTGGCCTTGAACTCACTGTGTAATCCAGGGGCTTTGAATTTGTGGTGATCCTTCTGCCTCAGCCTCCTGAGTGCTGGGATTACAGGTGTGTACCACCATGCCTGCCTGCATTTTTATTAATGATTAACTGGAAGTGAGGTGGCTATTCTTTCTTCCAAATGATGTCAAGCTTTTGGAAAATGAAATATCAATCTAGTTGCTAGAAGACCTCTTGAATATATGCATGATTAGCAGTTACTTGACTGGCCACGCGTGGTGGCACATGCCTGTTATCGCAGCACTTGGGAGGTTGAGGCAGGAGGATCGCCATGAGTCTTAAGGCCACCCCTGAGCTATGTAGTGGGTTGAAGGTCAGGCTGAACTACATAGGGAGCCCCTGTCTCAAAAAAACTAACAACGGCAAAATAAGACTTGGCTATGGACTGGGGATGTGGCTGAGTGGTAGAATAGTTGAGGGAAATGATTTGCCTATGTTGGCATTAGGCCAGGTAGTGAAATTAAAGGAAAGGAATTCAAATACTTTTGAGCTATCTGTTATAAACTAAGAAAGGGACTTAAAGCCATTGTAGGATATTTCTTAATGATGTATGTGTATACTAAGATATGGTAGCAATTTATAAATTTGTGGATAATTTACAAAAACACTCTAGAAGGGAGAAGTAGGTAGATAGGTTGGTCGTTTGTGACAGGGTCTCATTATGTAATTGAGGCAAAACTGGAACTTACTATGTCCAGCCTAGGAAAGTTTTATTTTATTATTGAAGTTTACTGTTATTTTTGCATACCAAAGACCTTTACTATCCTCCAGATTGGAAGCACTACCTTAGTTGGGTAAACTCGTAAGATTCTCCTCCATCCCCACAATGCTGACTGGTTATTGGTATTGATTTTTGTCAAATACAGATAAATTTTAAAGTTATATATTAATTTTTTCATCCTTTTTAAAAAATAGTTGGGGACATAGCTCAGCAGCACATTGCCTGCCTGGCAAGTGCAAGGGCCTGAGCTTAATTCCCAGTATCAAAAAACAAATGTAGTTCCCTTTCCAGTTTTTTTTTTTTTTTTTGAGACAGGGTCTCACTGTATAGTTCAGGCTGCACCTAAACTCACTTTGTAGCCCAGGCTGCCCTCAAACTTGCAGCAGTCTTCTTGCCTCAGCCTCCCAAGTGCTGGGATTACAGGCATGTGCTACCATGCCCAGCTTCCCCTTCCCAGTTTCTTTAGTTTTTCTTTTTTATTTGTAAGAATTTAGATAAATGTGTTTGTCATAAGTGTAAGTGGTTGAGCTGGACATGGTGGTGCATGCTTGTAATCCCAGCATTTGGGAGGCTGAGGCAGGAAGATTGCTGTTGAGTTTGAGGCCATCCTGGGGTACTCGGTAAGTTCAAGGTCAACCTAAACTATGTAGTGAGACCTTGCCTGAAGAAAACCCAAAATGATGATGATGATGATGGTGATGATGATGATATGATAACAGTAATTCTAAGTGGTTGATCCTGAGACACAGGAACATCTGTGATTGTATTTGTAATTTAAAGAGATTGGCATCAGGGATGATAACCAACCCTTTACTAATGTGGATACAGTAGTTGCCTACAAAGTCAGAAGGACTGTGGTATATGTGATTTAGCAAGACTTAATAAACTTGACTTAGGTTTCCTATATCCTGACCATCATAATGGTTATCATGCTGTGATATATCTCTGAGCTCAGGGCAGGATGTGAAGGAGAAGGTATCTTTGAGGTTTGTCTGCTCTGAGATATTGGGAATTTGCATCTTTCTTAGTCCATTTTGTGTTGCTATAACAAAATACATGAAACAGGGTACTTTGTAAAATAAAAGGTTGATTTAGTTCACAGTTCTGTAGGTTGAAGAGTGCGATGCTAGGATCTCCTTGGTCCTGGTGAAGGCTTCATGGCAAATGGCAGGAACACATCCAGAAGAGATCACTTAGTAATATAGGAAGACTGGAGAGGGGCCAGGCTCTCTTTTTATGACAACCTAGTCTTTTTAGATAGGGGTTGGTGCTGGGAATTGTACCCAAGGCCTTCCCATTGAGTTACATTCCTCTTCTCTTCTCTCTTCTCTCTTCTCTCTTCTCTCTTCTCTTTTCTCTTTTTTCTCTTTTCTCTCCTCTCTTCTCTTCTCTTCTCTTCTCTTTTCTTTTCTTTTCTTTTCTTTTCTTTTCTTTTCTTTTCTTTTCTTTTTTTTCTTTTCTCCCCCATTTTTTATTTTGAGACTGATAATTGTTCAATCGCCAGGGATCCAGGCTGGACTCAAACTTGAGCTTCTCTTGCCTCGACCTAGCAGAGTATTGGGGTTACAGGTGTCTGCCACCCTGGCTGACAACCCAGTCTTGTGGGAACTAATACACTATCAGACTTGACCCACTCCCACAAATAAGCATTAATCCATTCATGAGGGTAGAGGGCCTATGATCTAATTACCTCACACAAGGCTCCATCTCTGTAAGATATCACCACTCAATACACTGCCACACTGGGGACTAAGCCTCCAAGGCATTTTCTCTCTGGGCAACAAACTATACCATCATCCCAGGCAGACATTGAGGGCCTACTGTATTGTAGTAATGTTAGGCCCTCAGAGCTGTTAAGAAATTTCAGACAGTTTTTACTTTCACATGGGTTTAAAATCCAGTTTTGGACCTAGAATTTCCTCTCCCGCCATGGAATGTTGGATAACAGATATAAAATAGCATTTGCTAAGTGCACAATTATTTCTAGATTCACAAAATACTAAAAGTTTAGAGCATTAATGTGGTTGGAAAAGATCTCTTGGAAGTAGTGAAATACAAGGAAAGAGTATAATAGACAAACAGGGAAGAGGAAAGTAGGAGAAGAAAACATTAGAAGGACAAATAGGAGGAAAGACTTGACCTGCTTGCTACAGTACTTTGCTGGGGAAGGAAGAGGAGATCAGTGCCAAAAGTGGAGTACTTGAGGAATGATTTGCAAATTTAAGAGATAAATTATAAAGATGGGTAGGAGTAATGATTGAATGTCTTAAAGTTATCCAGGAATAATGTGATAAATGCTATCAAGGAAAACTCAGCAGGACTCTGATGGTAGAAGACATCTAAGAAGTTAAGGATGAATGATACTGGGTGTTGCTTGGAGGAGTTAAGACCAACCCCTGCCCTCCACACACACCTGAGTTCATGTTTATAGGAATTTTAAGGTAGAGAAGAGGTATCCTATAAAAATAGACAATTGAGTTATAGAACTTTGTTCTTCACAGAATTCCAGAGAACTTTCCAGGGTAGTGACATCATTTGAACTATTTAATCCTTCCTGTGCATTGGGTATTTGGATTGGTGTTAGGGTTAGTACCTTCTCTGCAAGTAAGACCTTGATGGAGAAGATTTTGAACTCAGGAATACAAGAGGAAGTGCTAATCTAGGAAGAGAGTGGCCAGGTTACAGAGGATGTTAACGCTTCAGAGAAACATTGAGGTAGAATAGGGAGGATAAGGTAGTTCTGGAGAATAAGACCTGGATGTACTTGGTGTGATCAAGAAAATACAGTGAACATCTG
>RJWT010031856.1:0-14263 GCA_004365215.1 Cuniculus paca | reverse complement strand
CCAGTGATGTGCATCTGGGTGCAGTGACAGCCACGCTAGGGTTATTTACACCACGGAAATTGGCCAACGCTACAAGTCAGGGCTCCTGGTTCTCCCCAGAGAGCCGGTGATTAAACCCAGCGAACCCCACCACTGAGCCAGTCCACTGCTGAGAGGGACTCACAGCTTTGTCTCCAACCAAAGACAACTGCAGAGCTGCACCAAGGCGCTGTATTCACAACAGGCCAAGGTGGAAACGAGCCAGGTGTGTGGCAGCAGGGAAGTGGGTACGCTCTGTTCCACCTGAACAGTGGGACGCTCCTCAGGAGTGAAGAGAGGAGCTAGGGACAGACACCACAGCACGGCGGAACCACACGGGTTGAGGGGGGGGGAAAGAAGCTGGACCCCAAGGAAGTGTGTGCCGTTCAGGAGCAGGCAGGGCTAGTGCAGCTGGCAGAGGTCAGAGCAGTGGTTACTCTGGGGAGGGCTGGGCGTGCCTGGGGGCCGTGTACACAAGCGTGCACACATTTCGGGATTGATCAGGGTGAGTGCTGAGATGTGTGCGCTCTGTGCTTTCCATTCCTGACTCTGTGTACCGCGTATCTCGTTAAAATGTAAAGGGGCTGGGGATTTAGCTCAGAGGCACAGCACCTGCCTGGCAAGCACAAGGTCCTGAGTTCAATTCCTAGTACTAAAAACAAAAAAGAAAAGACAAAGTGCACATTCGTGTGTGTCTATCTGTCTGTCTGTCTGTCTCCCAGGAAGCCCCTTACTCCTTCCTGGCTCTTTGTCCATCTCACTGCCCATCACCGAGTAGCTCACACCTTCCTTAAAGTAAAGACTCAAGAAAGACTGACCCCTGCATTCTGGCTTTCTGAGGACACATTCTGCTTTTGGACAATTGTCCCCTCTCAAGGGAGACAGGCTGTCCCAGCCCCTCATCTCTTCATTTGAGAGTGGGATAATGACCTCATGGACACGAGTTTGGATTAAGAGAAGTGATGGGTATAAAATACCAGGCAGAAAGCCAGGTGTAGTGATGCACACCTATAATCCCAGCACTCGGGAGGCTGAGGCAGGAGGATTGCTGCAAGTTTGAGGCCAGCCTGGCCTATGTAGTGAGTTCAAGTCCAGTCTGGACTACATAGCAAGACTGTCTCAAAAAAAAAAAAGCCAGGTAGAGTTTTAGGATGTATAAAACTATAATAGCTACTCAAGAAATATTCATCAAATATACTGAATTCAACCAAATTCATCCAAAGAATGAATATTCTTTTCACGCTGAGGGAGGGGGCATCAGCATGGGGAGCGGGCACCGGCACAATGAAGCCCTGAAGAGTGAGATGGGCTCAGGTTTATCCTGCTTTGCCTTACTTTTATTAAAAATCACAAATTCACCAGATCCTTCTTCATAAACCCAAGGCTGCCAGCGCAGGCGTCAATCCTGATGCCACAGCACACGGCCAAGGAGCGCAGTCCCCAGCCTCTGCCACCCTGTCCAAGCCCACTCTGTGATCTGGGCAGCTCTGCCCCAGGCTGGGGTCAGCATTTCACAGGGAGAGAACAGCCAGACCTCCCCAGCCTGCTCCTTTGCTTGCTTCAGACCCCTCAGTACTCAAAGGCACCTTGTGGTCAAATTCATCAGGCCCCTCGCCTCCGTCTGACTCAAACATTTGGAGGAACCTCAGATCTTTCTGCACAGCCCACCTCCCCGGCCACTGTGCTGTGAGGCAGCTCCCTTAGGGCTCAGCCCAGGCAGGACAGTTTCCCATTTCCCCTTCCTCTGCCTGCCGGCCATGGCCCCTGGACAGTCGATCCACACACCGGAGCCTCATTTCCTCATCTGTAAGATGAGATGCAGCACAGGTCACAGCCAACGACCTTCAGAGGGTTCACCGAGATGACAGGCAAAGGGGCTGAGACCCAGGCGAGTGACACGGCAGATATGCCATGCAGTGTCCCAGTCAGCAGCTCCACATCGCTATATTCCAATCCTTGACACGGGCACGGTCGGTTCCACGGCCACACCCTGGTCTGTGCTCCTGGACCCTGGCGGGACCACTGTGGCCCTGACCCTGCCTGGGCCCACGCCTCCTCACCCCGGGCAGTCCCCTGCCCACCGCCAGCCCTGCCCCAGGCCTTTTCCAGTGCCCCTGGCCATGCCCCTGCTGGCCATTCCCTGGCCACCTATCTGTGGGACCAACCTTCACCTGGGCATCAGCCTGAGCCCCGTCTACACAAGCTCACCCTACCTCTGTGTTTGGGGAAATTGTTCTGAGATTCAGCACTTTATCAGTACGCAGCCTGCTCCTTCCACCCGAAAGGTGCCAGATAAGTGCTGTTGATTGTTTTGTTATCTTTCATTTTTAATAACCACTTTTGAAACTGAGATAGAAATTAAAAGGTCAAAGAGAAAAAGTTTATGATGTCAGTTTTCCTTTCTCGCCCCAACTCTTCCCTTCCACAGCCCTGCCCCTGAGCTCTAGGTTGCGTCTTTGACCCCCACTTTCTCTTTTCTCCACACGTGACCCCCCCACCTACAAATGGGCTTCGTTCTCAATAACGGCTCCCCAGAATTCTATGCTGCAAATGATCCCTGATTACCAGATTTCGATCCCATACCTATGGATATTCAGGTGGCACCCACACTGTAGAAAAACTTCTTTGTGTATTTGTGCTAGTAATTCATGGAATACACTCCTGGAAATGGGATTGCCGGGTTGGCCTCACTAGAGGCCACCTACCAGCTCGGCAGCCTCCTGCCGGGACGGGATGCCTACCCCAACCCTGGGAGCTCCAGTCAGGCCTCTGAACCAAGCCCATCCTGCTGCGACACTCATTCATTCACTCATTCATTCACTCACACGCTCATTCATCCCTGATCTCTCTGCTGGGCCCCATGCTGGGTGCTGGGGATTCGTACCAGGCCTCACCCAAGCCTGTGACTGGGTTCTCCTCTTCTGGGGACCCCCACACAGGACCCCCACACAGGACCTTGGCCACCTCCTGCAACTCCCTCAGCAGTCGAATGAGGCCCAACACAAAGAACCCCTAGAGAAGTAACCATCCTGGCCTTTGCCCTGGCAAATGAAGGGACCAGGCTGCAGGTCACAGACAGCGTCGCCCCAGATGACTGAGCCCGGCAGACCTTGGCTCGACCTCCCAGGGCCGTGAGCGTCGAGTCCCCTGCTGGGCCGTGAGGCTCTGGTGAGGAGGAGACGCCGCAGAGCAGCCTGGGCCTGGCCTTCCGAGCCTCCCGCAGCGTGGGAGCAGGGAACACCGTGTGTCCAAGGAGGCCCCTGCGGCTGGGGCTCAAATCCGGTACAAAGCAGTTTCCTCCCAACGTGACATTCCACAGCCCACCCCGCTCCTTGCCCCTCCTGTCATCATGACAAGCAGGGACACCTTCAGGGAAGAGGGGGACATTCGGGGCACGGGTGACGCTTGTCTTCATCTTGACAAGGGCCATCTGGATCCCTGTCATCTCCTCACGGACTCCAAGAATCGGGGGTCACTTGCCCAAGCATCTAGGAGGTTTCCAGATGGATCCACATCTGGCACCATGGGGTCCCCTCTGCCACCGCCTGCACAGAACATCTGATGAAACCCGAATAACGGCCATGGGTGAGCTGTGGACAGGACACTGCGCGCCACATGGCCCCTTCCGTGGATGAGAGGCGCCGAGACAGCTGTGCAGGAAGTGGCTGGTGGGCAGCTTGAGCCTCAGGCCCCTTTGCCCTGGAGCAGGGTGCCCAGCACGGCTCCCCGATGCTCTGGGGCAGGGGAACTGGTTTGCAGGGAGCGAGACCGCAGCACAGGTGCCAGCAGCTGAGAACACACGGCCTGAGAGCCCCTTGCATTGGCCACCTGCTAGGGACGGCTGGGGCTGCCTGGCAGCCTCAGTGGTCACCAGCCTCACTGTCCAGGGGGCTTCACCCAGGTGAAGTTAGTTTCTATCCAGCAGTGGGGTCCCTAGGAGGGACAGGATCAGCCAGTCTTGAGAGCTAAGATTTGGGGCGTGCAGACCCAGGCCAGTGACAGGGAACAGCAGGGGACACCTGGGGCACTGTATCCAGCCCAGCTTTTAGAGAGAAGCCTGGAAGGGTGGGCAGAAGTCATGGTGGGGGTGTCTGAACGTGCTGGTAAGAGGCAGGTGGTGCCGGATTGGTTTGCACCACTCCCGAGTGTGGACGACCCAGGGGTCAGGGGACAGACAACACGACCGAGGGACGGTGGTCTTGCCAGCAGAGACACTTAGGAGGCTAAGTCCTCAGTGCTGGAAGCTCAGCTCCCACAGGCGCAGGGGCTGAGACAGACTCGGAAGGCCAGGGCTGCCTGGTCCCAATGCTGCCTGGGCCCAGTGCTGGGGTGGCTATGGCCGGCCGGTGGCACTGGTCCCGCAGTGAAAGTCAAGGGCAAAGGCCTGGGAGGTGGGCAGGAAACCGGGAGAGCCATTAGCCTGGGGCCTGAGGGAGGGGCGAGAGGCCCTGCAGCTATGAAAGCTGGTCACTAATTTAAGAGCTTGTAGAGCTGCCCCTAATGATAGCCCCAGGCTGTCCCCAGAGGCTGCTTCTGGAAGGCAGGCAGAGCTTGTCAGCTGCAGGTAACAGAAACTCCATTAACATATTACAGCCTTGGCCCTAAGAATCTGCTTTCATGTTCCAAAGATGAGGATAAATGGCCGGATCACTTTTATGTAGCTGGTGTCACTGAGGAAGCTGCGCACTTGAAGGATCTGAGCGGCTTTTGTCTTGTTTATTAGGTGCTTCAAGATCTTTCCCCAGGAAGGAGATGCATGGGGCTGAGAATGGCCGGGCCCACCTTGGAGCTAGATTACAGCCGCTGATCTTGTTTAACACGCCCGGCTCTGTGGGATGCACACAGAACCGCTGGATACCACCAATTAAAATCGCAGGGGAGGTCTGCGGGCGGGGCCGCCGCGGTGATCACATTCACCCCGGCGTGAAGCCCGGGCCCCTGGGAGAAGCAGACGCCCCCAGCTCCTTGGTCAGCAGCTCCGCTGGGCAGCTGGCCTCTCCCACCAGATAGAAAAGTGGGGTGCTGCACGGGTGGAGGGACAAGGGGCTGCCACACCGGAGCATCCTTGGGGTTGATCTCCAGGCAGGATGATGATCACCACCCAGAGACATCTCCCGCAGCAGCCCACAGCTGCAGCCACAGGGGCAGACCGGGCCCCTCAGCCAGCGCCCCCTTCCTGCTCTCCTTGGCGAGGCAGGCGGAGCCAAAAGAGACTGTAAAGCTGCCCACGCTGAGCACGTCCTCCTCGGGTTTGAAGCTGGTGTTCTGAGGACTTCTGTGAAGGTCAGGGTGGGGGCTGCAGTGCGTCTTCAAGTCCCCAGCTACTCAATCAGGACTCAATCCATTTTCCTCATTACAGACCAGGCTCCTAGTCCATCTTTCAAACTAATGAGAAATCGTGTTTGGGCGTGTTGGGCCGCTTTCCCCCTCCCTGGGCCTTTCATTACTCTTCCCCAAAGCCTTCCCAGAATACGAATCCGTGTGAGGCCCAGGTGAGCTCATCCACTCTGCAGCCAGATGCTTTAATCGCAGAAGTCTGAGGAGCCAGAGGGCCACCCCGGGAACCCAGGTCAAGGCCGGGGACTCTTCACAGAGGGGTCTTGGCAGGGGGAGAGTGTTGACACAGGCGCTTGGTCAGCCCCTGCTCATTTTCGTCTGTCCAACGCCGAGCTCCACAGGGAATAAAACCCCCACACATGAGTGGTTGATGTTCCCAGCACTGCTCTCTGCCAGCCAAAAATCGGCACAGCAAGATGCCACCCCAGGCCTGCCTGACTCCATGGGGTCTGCATCCACACCTGGGCAGTCTCTTCCCTTTTCCCCATCAAAGTTTGGGGAGCAGCAGGAAGCAGTAAGACAGTGAGCTCCAGAGTCATCCCAGCCACGTGGCTCAAGCCCACTTCGCAATCACACGGCCTGGGGAAACTCTGCCCAGTCTTCTCTCCACCTCTCGCCTGCACCTGGCAAGACCACTTCTGCCATCCAGAGGACCCCCAGGGCCCAAGTAGGCTGTCGGTCACACCATGGTGTGAAGCAGCCTGGGCTCATTCTGACTCTGCCTCCTACGTGGGCTGCCCACGCCTGGGCCATCAGATCCTGTGATTTGAGAAAGCAGCCCCTCTCCTCCGGCTGCAGCTGGCGCTGGCTCCCAGCCTCACCGGGCTGCACAGATTCGTGGCTTCCTGGCGTTCCGCTCTCTCTCAACCCATTACTCCTCATTACTCTCCCAAATCGCTCCTCACCGAGCTTCTCCCTCCTCCGCCCCCGTGCCCTTCAGAGGTGCAACGAGACTCATTTCTTGGCAAAGGGACAGGCCAGCGGTCTTCTTAATTCCCCTGCATTAATCAGCCACCTGGGCACCCCGGGCTGCCCACTTCTGCTGCCCCTGAATTTTTAAATCCATGAGACATCTCTCGGGGCACCCTCCAGACCCCAGCTCACTCCTGGAGGGGCAGCCATGCCCCCGACGCACCCAGCACTGTCCCCTGACCCCTCCAAGACTGGTCTCCCACGATGGCTGGAGGCTCACCACTGCTCTCGGGGGTCTCGTGGCAGCCACCACTCCGTCAGCAGGGCCTTCTCCTGGAACAGGGAGGTCTCAAGCACATTGGGATCAATCACCCATGGTGTGTTCCACTTAATCCGCCTGCCAGGTAGCTGACAGCTTCTGCAGAGACAGGGAGCAAGGACTTTGTCAGGACCTGGGCAGACTGGGGCCCCAGGGCTGGGGCTCTAAGAAGTTCCCCATGAGCCTGTCCTTAGGGAAAACCCAGGGGAGCCCAACTTGTCCACCAAAGGGCGTGGGACTGCCCAGAGTCCAGCACAGGCCCCAGCCCGCAGTTGGCCCTCGAGAAGGCTTGCAGACTTCCAACCAAAACGGAGGAGAACACGGTAACTGATGAAGAGAAAGAGGTGTGCGAGTCGTGCACATGTGTGTGTGTGAGATGTCTTGGTGGGCGAGAGGACCCACCTCCACCCAAAGACCCTTTAGGGGGCAGTCACTCAGCTGACTGAGGGCCTGCTCAATGCAGAACAGAAACAGATGACAAAGCAGAGATCATGAATAAAAAACACAGTCCTGGGCTGGGGATCTAGCTCAGCGGCCTAAGTGCCTGCCTGGCAAGCACAAGGTCATGAGTTCAATCCCCGGTGCCACCAAAACAAAAAAACAAAAAAAACACAGTCCTTGCTGGGCTACGTACTGGCTGGAAGGCTTCCTGGAAGAGGAGAGATTAGCTCTATGACAGGCCATAGGAACCTGGGCACGGTCAGGCTACAGCAGCAGTCTTCATACTGTAGCGCAAGACTAGCAGCATCAGCGTTAACCCAAGCACTTAGCGTTAGAGTCTCGCTGGGCATAGTGGTACTCTTGTCATCCCAGCACTCTGGAGGTTGAGGCAGGAGGATCGGGAGTTTGAGCTCAGTCTAGGTAACTTCGGGACTTAGCAAGACCTTGTCTCAAAATAGTTTTTAAAAAAAGGAAATAAAGACAGAAAGGCAGATTCTCAGGCCAAGGCAGAGTCCCCCTCCACAGGGCTGGAGCATGGGAGGACCTGCCCGAGCGAGCCACATCCCGGGGATTCTCTCCTGAGCCGAGAGTTGGGGTGGGGCAGCATTTTGGGGGCTCGGGTGGAGGTGCTCAGTGATCTTGAAGGTTGGCAAATTGTGGGCTTGGGGAATCAGCAAAGCAGAAAAGCATTTCTGAAAGAATCCGTGATTATTTCTCCAAAAAGCATCCAAATAATCGCCATGGTAAATGCCAGCACCTCATCTGTTTTCTCCCCCAATCAGACATTATTATAATTACTATATTATAAAGCAAAAGTGTGCTTCAATTTTCCTGCACATTTAGCCACTTTTGTGCTCTCTTGGCCTTGCCTCTTGGACCTTTCTTCTGGAATTATTTTCTTTTAGAAATGGCTCCAGTGAGGAGGGTCTCTGCTCCCTTAAGCTTTGTCTCAACAGGTCCTCATCTTCTAGAAAAGTATTTTTACTGAACAGAAACGCTAGGTAGGCAATTGTCCTGTTTATGGATTTTATTATTCGAAGATGTTATTTTCTACGCTCCTGGCCTCTATTCTTGCTGCCAAAACACATATCTCCTGTCTAACTGCCCCTTGTTTGGAGGAAATTTGTCTCCTTTCTGGCTTCTAAAACCTTCTGTTTGCTATGTCACATCACGGGGATGGGTCCCCTATGGACTATTTCTTTATCAGTTGCTTGGGCTTTATTGTGCCGCCTGAACTGAAATTCACGTCTTCTAACAATTCCAGAAAATCCTCAGCCATTATCTTTTTGAATGATGACCCCCAACCCATTCTCTGCTCTGGTCCAAGAATTCCAAGTGGATGTGCAGCATTCTCTCACGCTCCAACCTTCTCTCTTACCTCCATTGCGTATTTTTTCCTTCTTTCTCTCCCCCCACCCCGTCTTGCATTACGCATTCCGTTAATTGCTTCAGTGCCATCTCCTAGTTGGCTGATTGGCACCTGAGCTAAGTCTACTTGCTCTCCGCTGAGCTCCTCATTTTAGTGAGTGCCTTTTTCATGACTAGAGGTTCTACCGTAAGTTTACTAGAAGTTCTTTTTCCAATCTCTTGGACTACTTTCAGAGTCTATTTTCCCATGTTCATATTCCCAATCTGTATTTCCTTAAAATGTTGAAATTTCTCTTTATTCCTGGCCATTCAGACATCTGAAACCTATTTCACTGCGGCACACAAGGTTTCTGCTGATGCTGCTTCACTGTGGATCGCTTCCTCTGTGTAGCGACCGGCCACAGCTTTAGATGTTCCTGAGGTGAAGACAGTGAGAAGATGAGAAAATAAAGAAGAGACAAAAGTTGGGATCAGGTGGAGCCCTTACTCTCCTGCTGGGAGAGAAGGAACTGCTCAACCACTGTAGCACATTTGTTTATATACTCCATACACTCCAAAGAAGAATGTCAACTTCAACCCCCACCCCCACCCTACTGCCTAGCAACTTGTTTGCCTGGTTGGCCTGGGCCCCTGGCCTTCTTGGAGCTGGAACAGCTTGTTTACCTGGCTTGCTTTGGGCTTTCTGTGTTTTCAGCGCTGGCCTTGCTTTAGCCCTACACGTAATCAAGCTCCAGCTTCAATGCCTCCCTACACCTCTGAACTTTGTCATTTGAAGCTGTATTAGTCAGCTTTCCTGCCACTGGGGCAATGTGTCCAATACCCACAACTGAAGAAGGTGAGGTTTAATCTGGCTCATGTTTTAGGAAGATTCAGTCAATGGTCGGTGCATTCCAAGGCAGAAACATCACAGTGGAAGGGCATAGGAGAGGAAAACCTGCTCACTTGGCAGCCAGGAGGCAGAGAGAGAGGGAAAAAGCCTAGGCAAAAGATACACCCTCCAAAGGCAAGCACCCTATTATGCATTAGATCTAGAATGTTCCCCCAAAAGCCCCATGCGCTCAGAGGTGGGGCTTGGGGAAGGGGGTTGGATGATGGAGACGCTGTGCTATGGGTGGATTCATTTGCTGGTGAGTTAAGCAGTTAAACATGCTGTTGGGAGCTAGGACCTGGTCAGAAGAGGCAGGTCAGTGGGAATGTGACCTTGAAGGGTTTATCTCCCTCCCAGGTGCCTTCTTTCTCTCTCTGCTTCCTGGATGCCATGATGCAAGCAGCTTTCTTCCAACAGAGCCCTTTGCCATGCTATTTCTGCCTTGGAGCCAGGCAACAAACAAACTGAAAACAAAATAAACCTCTCTTCCTTTAAGCTGTGGGTGTCAGATATTGTGTCTTGGTGATGAGAACGTGACTAAGACACACCAATGACACATGTGTTTCAACCAGGCCTCACTTCCCAATAGCACATTTAGCTATAATCTCATCACCTGAGGTTAGTTCTTGGACCACTCAACTTATAAGTGTGAGCCCCAATCCTGAATGAAGGCCAGCTGGAGTTGACATATTCTCAGGGAGGAATCTTCTTATTCAACCCTCACACCAAGACAATGAGTGTCCTCATGACCTTTCCTTGCTGGAAGGATTTTGTGTGCGTGTGTGTGGTGCTGGGGATTGAACCCAGGGCCTTCACGCTGAGCTACATCCCGAGACCTTCATTGTTTTATTTTTTATTTTGAGACAGGGACTCACTAAAGTGCCCAGGCTGGGCTCCAACTTCTGACATTCCTCCCTCAACCTCCCTGAGTGCTGAGATTACAGGCATGCACCACCACACCAGCTGGAAGATTGTTTTCTTGTAGCCCACCATTACTTTAGGTGGGCCTTGGAGGGTCCCAGGGTGAGACTTCTGTGTATTCCCAACCTTTGTGTGCTCAAGACAAGACGGTGCCTCTGTTCCCTGCCCAGGATTAAAACTCAAGGTCGGAGGTGCCTGTTCCAGGCCAACATTTCCTTGCTACTCTCCTTCCTCCCCTCTGGCTCTCAGAAATGTCCCTTACTTCCTTGAACACCTATGTCTGCACTGAATAAGGCAGTTTGTGGCTCCATATGCTGAGTTTTTAGGCATTTTGGGGCAGAAGAGAGTTGCCCTCCCCCACCCCAGAAGATCTGACTTCAGCCAAACAGATCTCACTGCCCCCCTACAGTTTGTTTCTTCTGCCCTCGGGCTCTCAGCTGGACCCCTGTCCCAGCCTCCCTTGCAGCTGGGTGTGGCCGTGTGCCTGCGTCCTGTCCAATGGCTTGTGCTGAGTACCCATTCTGGCCTGGCCCACCAAGCCTCCCCACAATGCACCTTCCTGCTCTTCAGCAATCTTGGGGGCCTCAGAGCAGAGATGCACCTAGGCCTCTGATCACTGCTTAAAAGAGGGGCCCCCCACCCCGCTCTGTGTCACATGTTCCACAAGGAGGAAGGAAGGTTGGGACTCAGGGGTGTCCCTGTCACTGCAGCCTGCACACAGTAGCTACCACGTAGTCCACCGTGTTGCCAAAATAAATGCCTCCTTTCCCAGGACTCTATGAATTAGGGTTGCACACAGAATCTGCAGGGCCAAGGGACATAGAAGTGTTTATCAGGCCTGGCTCTTAGAATGCAGGGCTTGGAGCCGAGGCCTCATTGGTGCTGCAAATGGGAAGAAAAGTCTCATCTTGCAGCTCTGGCCTGTGCAATTCACTGAGTTTCCAGACAATGTAGATGTGACCCTGCTCTCCAGGAGTCCGGGGTAATTAAGGGCACCAACACACACACAGATGTCCCAGAACAAAAGGTTGATGGCTTCAGCAGGCCTGCAGACAAAGACTGTCACTCGGGACACGGAATATCCCAGGACCTGGGGGAGGCTGTACCTGGCAGCGGCCCGTGCCCCAGAGCATTGGAGGCAGAGATCCAGGCAGGCCCTGCCCCGGCTAGAGCAGCCTGTGTGCCTGCGGGGACAGCACATCCTCTGCAGGCAACCTGGGCAGGCGCTGGCGGGGGACAGATGCCCACCCTAGAAAACCTTGTCTCTGCAGCCCTTAATGACACCCTGCCTGGCAGGGGCCGCAGCCCTCTGTGCAAACATGTCAGGAGGCCATCAATCTCCTGATCACTTTGAAGCCAAGGACCGCAGTTGGCGACATTCCAAGGCAAGATCCACAGTGACGCAGCTGGCTGGAGGACCCCCAGCAAGGTACCTGTCACTCAGAAGGACGGTGGCCTCTGCTTGCCTCCGCAGCCTGGTAAGGCAAGAGTCACACCAGTCACACCCCCAGGTGACAATATAAAATGAGCCACCACGAGAAAAAATTGGAGCCAGGATTTGAACCCAGCCGTGACACCAAATCATGAATCAACCTGGCTGGGCCACAGCGCTCAGGTGTTTGGCCAAACACTGATCCAGATGTGTGAGGCCTTCTGGAGCTCAGGTACTCTGCTCTGGACTGTGACAGGAAATCTGCCTCAGTTTCCAGCTGCCCTGCCTGCCCTGCAGAGTTCAGGCTTGCTGCCTCCACAACCACAGAGCCAGTCTCTTTCATTCCCTGTCTCTCTCATACACACAAATGTAAATCACACACTGGCCAGGCATGGTGGTGCACTCCTGTTACCCCAGCACTCACTCAGGAGGCTGAGGCAGGAAGATCGTTGTGAGTTTGAGACCGGCCTGGGCTACAAAGTGAGGTCAAGGCCAGCCTGAATGGCATAGTAAGATCTTGCCTCAAAAAAGACGAAAAACCAAACAAACAAACAAACAAACAAAAATAAATCACATGCTGCTTAGCACTGTGGATGCATTCGGATAAATGCATTGTTCTGGCGATTTTGTCATAGCGCAGACATCTCAGCGTGCTCTCACACAAAGCTAGGTGGTGTTGCCGTCACCCCCGCAGGCTGCCTGCTAGTGCCACTGTCACACATGGGGTCCGCCATTGACCGAAATGTTGCTCTGCAGCACAGCACGCAGTGTGTATGTGTAGGTTTTCCGTCTCCATGGCAACTCTCAGTGACACACGCCCATGCTTCCCAGCTTGCTGTCCCACCCTTCGGCCACACCAGGCTTCTGAGGGACTCACAGTATGGACCTCGGAGGCCCAGCCCCGCCCTTCAGGAGGTCACAGTTGGTCTCTGCTTCGGACTGAATGTTTGTGTCTCCTTCCCAAATTCGTACATCAAGGCCCAAATTCCCAGTGTGCTGGCATTTGGCAGCAGAGGCTTGCAGAGGTGATTGGGGTAGACAAGGTCATGAGGGTGGACTCCCCCATGATGGGCTTAGTGTCCTCATAAAAAGAGGCAGGGACCAGAAGAGGCTGAGACATCTTCATTCCACTCCGCAATGTTGTGCTCCCTGACCCCACTCAGCCTGTCCTGGACCTGACCCCTGCACTCAGGGTAAAGCCTTGGAGTAGACAGGAACTGCAGGAATGGGAGAGCAGGGCAGAACCCAAACCTGCCTCCCTTCCTCTCCAGAAAGAGCTCAGTGGGAGGAGAGCCCAGAGGCTCACGGTCAGAGAGGGACGGTCACTGGATCGTGCCTCTCAGCACTCTGTCCACACTGCCCCGAGGCCCAGGTCTCAGGAGACAAAATGCCATTTAGAAACCCATCATCCCCGGCTTCCCCTGCCCCATGAACATGACATCAATCCCAGCCACGCAGGTGGCTCAAGCGCAGGTCTGGGGCCACCATCACTCACCATCCCTAGGAGCAGGATGTAGCTGGCCCTCCCTGCCAGACTCCGGCTGGTGACCATGCTGGGGTCTGTGTCAGTCCCTCAGCTGCAGTGCCCCCGCTGCTCTGGTCACATCTCAGAGCAGAGTCTGGGGTTTGGGGAAAGCTGTGGGTACAGGCAATGAGCTGTGAAGGAGGCTCAGATGCCAAGGGGTACTGACGCTCATGCTGTCCTCAGAACCTGCAGAGCCGGCCTCAAAGAACATGGATGGTAGCGCGGGCTTGGAAGGGTTGAGGACCTACTGCTGCCCCCAACTGAGACAGCCCCAGATGATCCACTTCTCCCTTGAGCTTCTGCGTCCCAGCGCACCGCCTCCCCGGGCTGGCACATGGGTGATGGGCTACTAAGCCCTGCACACACTGAAATGTTCATGTGGCCAAAATCAGCCCCTGCAGCCTCACCCTGCCTCTCCTGTCCCTCCCTCAGGCCCTGCCCAGCTCCTTCTGCCAGTCTCCAGTTGGGGAAGAGTTTTCAGGTGAATTTCCTTTGTTCCCACAGATACTAGCGGGGACCTGGGGCACGAGGTCAGAAGAGGTGGCTCGAGTGTTGGAGAGGGATGCCGGTTGCGGGGATGGCTCGGGCCAAGGCCCAGGGGCAGAAGCATCGTAGGCTGTCCTTCCTTCTCTTAGCTCTCAAAACATGGGGTTAAAATGCACATTTGCAGGGATGGCATGCTGCGCCCAGCAGCTTCCATTATCCCGTTGATCCTTGCAGAGTCAGGGACCAAAGTCTTCCTCCCAGGCTGGGCTGGGTGACTGAATGCCTCCTTCCTTGTGAGTGGGCTGCCTGGAGCGTAGGGTGCTGCAAGGTGGTGTCGCCTGGGTACCAAGTCACCCTGGAGAGTACATGACTGTGAGGGAGGGAGATCTTCTAGCCCTGCCAGGCATCCTAGCTGCAGGCCCTGAAGATGCCACCCTCTAAAGGAGGACATAGCCAAAGGGGACAGCACCCACCCTGCCTCTCGGTCATGGCACCTACTCTCACACCAGCACCACAGCGGGCAGATTGCAGAGTGAAAAAAGTCAACTGGATGTGGTGGTGCACACCTATAATCCCAGCACTCTGGGAGGCTGAGGCAGGAGGGTCACAAGTTCTGGCCTAGCCTGGACAACTTAT
>RJWT010031855.1:0-14261 GCA_004365215.1 Cuniculus paca | reverse complement strand
TTTTATATGACTTAATGATAGACACTTAACAAGTTAAACATGTGGTAAACCTTCATCTCAGTTGTCTGCTCTCCTTTAACTGTGTTTTTTACTTCGTTTAAATTTTTAATTTGATGTATCCTCTTATTGATGGGAATTTAAATTACCAGTCACCTATTATCGGCCATTAATCTCGATCTCCTACAAATTGTCAAGACATGCGAAAAGTGTAGACAAATTTTCTGCCACAGTGTAGCATATATGGCCATTAGCCCAATTACCAATGGAAGTTTTGTTCCCACCTGAAATTCCTGAGCCTGGGTTCTACGATCCATGATTCTATCAGCATTCTTGTCTTCTGAGCTTTGACTAGTATCACCCATCAGGTTCAATATAGTGCATTTTAAGAATGGCCTAGCCACCATCTCCAAACCTTTCCAAACTCCTCCTGGAAACTGTTTCTAATGACTTCTAAGCCATATAGTCAGGTAGTCACAGAGATGACCCACTTGTCACGTGAAAGTCCGTCTTAGTCACTTTACCTGCTGTGTAAACTCAATGCCCAATACCTATAACTTAGGAAGAGAGGTTTATTTGTGTTATGATTCTTAAAAGCTTCAGTCTCTGAATGTGCAACTGGCTCCAAGGGAAAAACAGCATGGTGAAAGAGCCTGGGAGGGGAAGGCTGCTCAACTCATAGCAGGCAGGAAGCAAGGAGTAAAGAGAAGAGCCATGAAGGGAGATAGACTCTTTCAGATTATACACCCACTGACCCAACGTTAACCAACCCCTCCCTTAACAGTGCACTTTACTAATTTCACTTGGTTATCTACTCGCATTTACTTCTATCTCTTTGAGTTTAAGAAAATTATTTTAATTAGTTGTCAGAAAATTTGTAGCTATTTAGTTCTTTGGCATTGGTTACTAGAACTTCGTAGTTTCCTTTATCATTATCACATTTACTCAATTATTTGTGCTCTATGTAACCAAGTGTTGATACGTGTGCATTTGAAGGAGACAACATTTGTTGTGTTCATTACAGACTGTATTTCATAGGTAACAACACTCTCCTGTCATGTTCCTGAACTGATGAAAGTGTCTCTGGGATTACAGTTGAATGGAATAGAAGCCAGGTCATATAGCTGCTGCTGGATCTACAGTAGAATTCAGGGAGTGTTGAGCCTGTTAATCTGGGTGCTGACTGCTCCCTGCTGTAATAGAACTACCTCAAAGTCTTGGTCAGTAGGCTTGGAACAAGAAAAGGGTCCACTTGAAGCTCTACAGTTGGGTCAACAGATAGTATGTGTTACTAGCTGTGAACATGGATGTAGCTCCTGCTGTTTCACTAGATGGGCAGGACTGAATTTAATCCATGTCACATAGGAGAGGGAACTAAGTGTTGGGGAGCTACAGGATCCAAATCTGGGACCAGTAGCTGTGGACCCACCTTCAAAGTTTTGGAAGGGTCTACTTCCTGCCAGGGTTTTTGACAGGAAGTACTGAGCTCACACAGGAATTGAGTATGGTTGGAAATGGGTCAGAGGATCTTTTCAGGGTTGATGTGGAAAACTACATCATGAGGCCCACCTCTGGGCATAGAGGTGTGTTTCCTGCTTTGCCCTTGCATAAGAATGAATGCTTATAGATCACAGCTACAGCCAAATCATAGGACTGCTTTTAGACCCATTGTCAGAGAGTTTGGCAGGTCTGTTTCTGTGCCATAGATGAATGTATCCTCTGTTGAGTCCTGGGAAGGTGAGGTTGCTCCATGACCACAGATGAAAGAGGCCAGTTGAGTGTCTTCAGTGCAGATCAATGACAGACCTATTACCTAATGCATGGGGAGATGTGTCTTCTCCCAAGTATGTTGGTGTCTACTCTTAGTGACAAGACCTAGGCCAAATGGAATTGTAGCTAGGTTTTTAGGGGTAACAGGACTATTTCTAGGCCTTTAGCTGGGACCACAGTAGGCAAGCTTGTCATCTGGGAGTAAATCGATCTTCTCAAAAACTCATCCTTGGTCTTGGGCTCTACCAGTGTTTTGTGACATCTTACCCAGATCTCAAAACTACTATAGAGAAATATTTGTCCATGGAGAGCTGCCAAATCATTGTGGTGGTATGCAAGCAAGAGATTATTCCTTGCAAGCCATGTGGTTACTGATGTCACTGTTTCAAAACATGGTTGTATTCTCTATGCTAGGAATGAATAATCTGAAAAATAAATTGACAATGTACTTCTTTTTTATAATAATACCAGTAATAAAACACTCAGAAATACATTTTGAAAATGCGATACTTATGCACTAATATCTTCAAAAATTCTTGCAACAAATGGAGGCAGATTTAACATAAATAGATATTACACATTCACGTACAGGAAAATTAATATTAATGAATATTAAAATCCCAAACTGACCCACAGGGTAAATTTTTATTGACTTTACAACTGCCTTTGTTCAAAAGTAAATAAACTCACCATATAATTTATATAGTGGAGCAAGTGCCCTGAATACCCAAAACAATAGGGAGAACATAGTGAAACATACATCCTAAATTCAAAACATCCAACAAAACTGTAATAATCGAGACACTGCAGTACTGATATAAGGATAGATGCACAGACAAATAAAATAGAATCAACATTAGGAAATACATCTATCGACCCAAGGTCACCTGACTCTTAATAAGAGTATCAAGACCAGCCAATGGGAAATAATAGTTTTTCAATAAAAGACAACATACCTTGACATACACACATAAAATAATGTGGACCTCTGCCTTCTACCACACCCAAAATATAGTTCAAAATGGATCAAAGACCATTATAAGAGATAGATGAAAGTATGAGACAGTACACTACAAATTCTTGGAAGAAAAACATATAAATCTGTGAATCTGGATTAGGCAACAGTTCCTTAAGTAAAACAGCAAAAGCAAAAGTAATTTTAGAAAAAAAGTACATGTAACCAACTTTGTAAAAATGTAAAATTTTTGAATATCAAAGGACTGTCAAGAGAACAAAAAGATAACATGTAGAATGGAAGAAAATACTTGCAAGAACAACCCAAATGCTCATCAACTGAGGAATGGATAAGGAAAATTTGGTATTTTTATACAATGGAGTACTACAACTCAGCTATAAAGAAGGATTGCATTGAGGCTTTTATAGGCAAATGGATGCAACTTGAGACCATACTCATAATTGAAATAAAATAATCTCACATGTGTAAATTCCATATTGTCTCCCTAGTGTAAAAATCTGAAAGAGTAAATATGATGCAAAATCTTCAATAAATATTGTGAAAAGGTAAGAAACTGCTCAAAAGGAAAAAACAACTCAGGGAAAAGGAGAAAAGAAGGAATGGAAAAGAAAAAAGATATAAATTTGTATGCATACTCTTAAGATAGCTAAGATGATTGTACTACTAATTCTATTAGTTCTTGGAACAAAACAGTTAACATTCATAGGATTAGATTAATTTAGCATGTCTGTATCTGGTAATCTGAGTAACTCCTTTGAAGATAACTACAAAATAACAACCTTTGTTATGTTCCTACCACCTTGTTTTGAAAGCCTATATTGTTATTGTTTTGGGCTCTCTGTTATTGAGTCAGAAGGACACTATGGTAGTTATTTATTTGTCCCTTTTGTTTCTTGTTTTTCTTCTGTTTTGTTTTGTTATTCTGTCTAACATAGAAAGGATAGATGTACATGTATAGGCTTATACATGCCTAGAACTACTCCTAAAGAGTTCACAAGAATTGATTTTGTGTGATGGTATGAACAGCTACTTTGAAGAAAACAAGACATTATGGTAGTCATTGCTGATTTCTTATCATCATGTTTTGAAGTCCAATAATGTTTTTATTCTTTGATTTGATTGGTTTTAGTCTGTTTTCTATTATTTGACCGCAATATGTGAGAAGGTATGAACAGTTATTTTGAAGAAAACAAGAGATTATGGTAGCCATTGTTGATTTCCTATTGTCTGGTTTTGAAGGCCTATAATATTTTCATTCTTTTGTTTTGATTGGTTTTATACTATTTTGTTTTGTTTGAATTTGTGTGTGAAGGTATGAACAACTATTTCAAACAAAACAAGACACTATGGTAGCCACTGTTGATTTCCTGTTGTCTTGTTTTGAAGTCCTGTGTTGCTTGCATTGTTCTGTTCTGATCTGCTTTGTTCTGTTTTATTTTGTTTTGTTTTGTTTTATTCTCTTTAAAATAAAAAAAAATCTTACAAGCCATGAAATTGTTTATGGATTGGTATTTAGAATGCATAGACATTCCTTCTGACTCAACAATAAAAAGACAAATCATCCAGTTTAAACACAGGCAAAGATGATGAATAAATATTTCTTCAGAAAAGATACACAAATCACCAATCTGCACATAAAAATATCAACACTGTTAGTCATTAGGAAAATTCAAATCAAAACCAAAATGAGACACCAATTTACACCCACAAGGGTGGTTATAATCAATAAGACAGGCGACTCTAAATGCCAGTGAGGACATGAAGACATTAGAAACCTCATACATAGGTAGTAAGGAATGGGAAACAATACAGCCATGGTTGTAAACAGTTCTTTAAAAAGTTTAATGTGGAGTTGCCATGTAATCCAGCAATTTTTTTGGTCATATAGCTAAGACAACTAAAAACATGTGCACACAGGGCAATCCACTCGGGACCCCTTCTGTCTCTCTCTCAGACAGAAGCTTTCTTTCTCTCAATAAATATATTCTGCTCATAAAAAAAAAACAAAAACATGTGCACACAAAAATTTCTACATGAATATTTATAACAGCATTGTATATAATGGTCCAAAAGTAAAAATGATCCACATTTTTATCAACTTCTGAATGAAAAAACATGGTGGGTACATCTATACAGTGAAATATTATGTAAGCATAACTCAAGGTAGACACCAAAAGCCACATGTAATGCCATTTATTTGAAGTATTCATAATAGGCAAATTCATAGATAGAAAATTGATTCATGGGTTGCTAGGTAATCAGACAATGAAGGAAAGGCAAGTAATTGATAGTAAGTTAACAGAAATGCTCTGGAATTAGGTAGTGATGATGGTTATGCAACATAGTGAAGAAAAGCCATTGAAATTAAAACAGTAACTTTGACATAAACTAAACCTCAAAATTAGAAGATAAAGTAAAAGCTAAAATCAATGATCCAAGTATACTTTATAAGAAGACAAAAACAAGCATCAAGTCACTTTCGAAGAAAGCAAAGAAAATTGAGAGAACTGAACAATAGTGAGATTGAAATGTACTTGAGAAAAAAGATACATCAAAAGTTATTTTGGAGCAATGTAATCAAGTAATAAAAGCTTTTACCACGAGAAAAAGAAAAACATAAATTACCAAAGCCACAAGTAAATGATGGAATGGTGCTATCAATCTTGTAGAAATTCAAAAGACATTATTTTATTCAAACTAAATAGAGAATATAGATGAGATATAAAAGTTCTCAGAAAATGCAATTTATCTAAAGTAAGTTTAAACAGAATAACTAGAAAGTTATTACACTTTTATATATATTGAAACATATTTAAAACATTTCCCCCAAAATGATACTGCCATCTCAAATGATCTCATTGATGAGTATTTCCAAATAGTTCAGAAAGTGATACCAATTTATATATGCGTATGCAAAGAATAGAATATACAAAGTATTTTACTCATCAAAAGACCACAACAGCTTTGATAGAGGTCGACATCCTGTATCAGAAACACTTGGGACCAGAAGTGTTCAGATTTTAGTTTTCAAGATTGTAGAATGTTTGCACAAAATTTTACCATCTGCACACACCTAATCTGAAAATCTAAAATCTGACATGCTCTAAAATATATGATATTAGCACACAAAAAGTTTTGGATTTTGGAACATTACATATTTTACCAATATTGGGAAAAGGTATTGTGAATATAAAAAGAAATGTACAGATCAGTCTCTATCATGATCACAGGTTGTGTATATACATGTAATAATTTAGAAATTAGAATCCAGCAATACAGAAATTAGATTTTAGAATGAACATTGTCGATATATGCCAAAAATGTAAGATTTACCTAAGTTTTAGAAACTAAGTAGTGTAAACCACACCACTGAAAGAAAAAAGCAAAAGTACCATATGATGCTCATAAATAGAAGTAAAGGAAATATAGGATGAAAGCCAATGTTTGATAATTTTGTTCTTATTCTGTCTCTCTCAAAACAAAATCTAGACAGTACATGCCCTAACAGATTAGGCACATCTGCAAAATCAGTTACAGAAATGAGTTATTAGCCTACCTAATGGCAAAATATTGAAAGCTGTTTTTCTAGAGTAAAAAGTGAAAAACACTGATTATCATCATTTCCAATCAACATTTTCACTGCATATCATAGGTAATACAATATGGGGAAATGGTGCAAAAAATTGGTCTGGAGGAAATAAAACTCTTTATTCAGAGAATATAGCAGTAAATAAAAATGTTTTAAATTTCTAATAATGATTTAACTTCATAAAAATTTTGTCAGTGATCTCTATTCTGAGAATATAAAACACTAGCAAAAAAATGAAAGTAATAATGCTGTCTACCTAATTTTAGGGAGCTATAAACAGTAGAAAACTAATATTATAAAAATGTCGGTTCTCTCAATGAATTTATGGTTCCCTTGAAATCTAAAGTATTTGTCAAAACTGATAAGCTGATTTGAAATTTATCCATGCAAATAACCAAAAAATGCAAAAGAAATCTTGAAGAATGAGGTTGAAAGGCCTAACTTACTAAATTGATGTTACTTAAAAATTATGATAATGTGTTTTTAATGCAAGATTGTACTACAAGACTACTGGAACAGAAAAATATTTTTTAAAAAGTGGTGAGGTCGATTTATGACAAACGTTGCTTCCACGCAGTGACAAAAAGCCTGTAAAATGAATACGGGGATGGGCATGATAGGTTTCCCCGAAGACATTCCCATCCTAAATCTGCGAATATCTTATGTTACATAGCAAAGGGGAATTAGAGTTGGAAATGGAATCAAGGTTGTTAATCAGCTGACCTTAAAATACGGGGAGTATCATGAATTATCTCAGTGAAAGCACCGCAGTCTTGAAAAGTAGCAGAGGGAAGAAGAGATTCAGATCAGAAGGCACGATTACAGGAGAGCACTGTGAAGCAGGAGACCTCAGTCCGCTGTGACAGGCTTTGAAGAAGTCACCTCTGCCTGCCTCCCTGAAGCAAAGCATGAAAACAGCCTGCACAGCTGGAAAAGAGAAAGAATCCGCTCACCCCTGAGAGCCTCCAGGGGACCCCAGCCCTGCCAACTACATCTCAGCTGGGCGACACTTGTGGTGGACTTGCAACCTAGACAGTTACACGATAATACATTTGTGTTGTTTTAGTCATCAAGTTCGTCACAAGTGGTTAAATTAACAATGTAAAATTAAAATAAATTCCAATTTGAAAAAACAAAACCTTATCTGCAACATAGGTAACAATCAATTCCAGATGACTGCCTACTTGGATGATAATGACAAAATAAATGGAGGAAGGAGCATGCAGGAAATAGGAAGCAGAGGGAAATATGTTCATGACATCGGCGTAGACAAAAAATACACAAAGCACAGATAAAAGAAAAATTAGAAATAGAATTCTAGTTTTTAATAAAATAGTGCACAATGTAAAAATAAAATGAAGGAAAAAGTCAACAGTAAACATTCTGCTTTCTTAATGGTGACAGGTGTCAATAGAAAACTGAAAATATTAAGTGATGGCATGGGAAAATATATGATATATGAAGAAAAATATATAATCATATGAATATATTTATACCCCAATTATATAAAGAAATTAATTTTTAAAAATAATTTAAATGACTTGATGGACATTTCCTCAAAAAGCCTACATTCCTATAACAATAAGAATAAACACACAGCAAACGCACACAGGGTTAATGATAACTGTAATACGTGTATGACAGAAGTCAAACAGGATAGAGTATACACTGTATTCTATTCAAAACCAAGCCAAGTTACGCCACAGTGTTGGAAGTCCAGACAGTGATTGTTAATAGTGAAACAAGGTGTCACAAGTCAAAAGGGCATAAAAGACAAGCATCTCTTGGCCAGTTTCTGTCCAGGTGGCAGTTACATGTTAAGTGTGTGATTATATAATAAAAATGTATCTGGGTGAATAGAGGGGTCCCCTATTATGTATAGGTTCATTTTCATAGTTTCAGTTGCCACAGTCAATACTTTTTGAAAATATTAAATGGAGAATTCCAGAAATATGAGTTTTAAGTTACACGCTGGTCCAAGCAGTGACAAAATCTGTGGTTCTTCCTTGGGTGTCTGTTGTCCATTTTCCCAGCATATCCACACTGTATATACTACCCTCCCATTATTAATTTAGTAACTGTCTCCACTGTTTCATCAACTCTTGTGACACCACAGTCTGTGTGCTCAGGTAACTTTTATTTTGCTTAATGATGCCCTCAAAATACAAGATTTGTGATTCTAGTATTATTACGACAATATTTTCCTTGCTCTATTCAATTATTGCTATTAATCTCTTACTATGATTAATTTATAAATTAGATTTTATTACAGGTGTTTACTTACAGAACAACAACATATTCTGCATGGGGTTTGGTGCTATGTACAATTTTGTTTAGCTGCTGGAGGTCTTGGAATTTATTTTCTGTGAATAAGAGGTGACTATATTTGCAGGAAAATGGATGCACCTTGAAATCAAAATATTAAGTGAAATAAATCAGATGCACAAGCTTAAATATTACATGGCTGCTCTCATCTGAGGGCAAAATAAAAGGCAGGTAATATAAAGTACAGATATAGGCCTTTCTCAAATTGGTAAAAGACAAAAAAACAGAGGAATTGGGGTGTAGGGGAGGGAAATGAGCTAAAAAAGAAAAGGAAGTAATTTGTGTTCTGTCCATGTGTCAACTCCACACAAGGAATGGAAACATATACTGCATTGTGCACTAATAAAAAAATGTAAATATGTATATTATCCTTTGATGAATACATCAACCATAACAAAAAGAAGCAAGCAAAAAATATTAGTAGTTCCAAAATATAAGCAACTACTTATCTGGTTTATATTGATTCATTAATTGGTGTGCTATTGTCATTGTACACTTGTTTTCTTCTTCCACTTTTTTTACCAATGTTTTAGGAAACAAGCTCCCTTTCTCATTTTTGCTATTCCACTTTTTAACACAACATAAAAAGACTAGAGTTAATGGTTTTTTTTGCCTATATTGATATTTCTGAAGTCAAATAATGTATAATTATAAATGTATGCTATAAATTTCTGAAATGCTTTTAAGTGTTCATAAATCTCCTTCAGAATTTCTCTGAAACATTTCTGCATCTTACACTTCCTCTAATTAAATTCACTTTTCTTCAAGTACCTGTAATCAGTATTTTTTAAAAGTCATTTTGAATACATTCGATTCATCAATGTTAATTTATTCTACCCACTAGCGCGGTAGCATTCTCTACAATGTTATCATCCAGGTCAAGTATTTTACTGTACTGTGTTTGTACACATGTGTGTATGTATATACTGTGTATATATAAGTAATGTTTCTAAAGTAGTTTAAGCAGCAGGCTTTTATCAGAATTTAAATTTCAAAATTGTAACCCATTCTCTGTTCTATGGTACTCACTGAAAAACAGTCTGTATGAACTTCAGAATGCAACTATACACATAAAAGAGACATTTAGTAGATATATTTTTAAAAGTATTTCAGAGTTCCTCATAGTGCTTCACTGTCTGTTCCACCTTACTGTATATCCATTCATTCTTCCGTCAACAATTATTCTATAAAGGACCAGGGCCGGAATTATTCTCTTACACATGAAGAAAGCGAGAGTGAGAGAAATTAAGCAATTGTCTCAAGCTTACAAAATGAAATTGGTTTCAGACTGAAGGAGAAATAAAAATAAAAGTTGAGGCCTTCGGTTTCTAAGCAAGACCATTCTTTCCTGTGCAGCTCTCTCCTCTCCCTCCTCCTCGCCTCATCCTCCTAGCCTGTGCTGCTTCCTGTACCCATTTAAGTATATTTTGCATATAAACATAGAATATGTAAGGAAGTTTCTAAGAATATAAGCAGTTCTCAGAAGTGAACTTTGAATTTCAAGTGAAATTTGGATTCGTGCTGAGCCACAGGCATGGCGTGTGTATGAGCAAAGAGCAAACAGAACAGGTTAGGACAGACAGACAGACAGTTGGGGGCAGCCAGGAGTGGGACACACAGTTAGAAATAATGGCGACAAATTCAACCTGTGCTGTCGTATTTCTATCAAAAGAATCTGCATTAATTCATGAAACTCTCCAGCAACCTATTTGGATTTTTAAAATTTATTTATTTTACTTATACACTTTCGATACCCACAATGATCACTTTCATCATAGGGAATTTGTACCTAAACCTAATGCTGTATATCTTTATTCTTTTTTCCCAAAACCCCTCGAACTTCAGCCGCTCTCCCCCTCTTTAT
This sequence comes from Cuniculus paca, assembly GCA_004365215.1. Classification (NCBI taxonomy): domain Eukaryota; kingdom Metazoa; phylum Chordata; class Mammalia; order Rodentia; family Cuniculidae; genus Cuniculus; species Cuniculus paca. The sequence continues at coordinate 3,740 of RJWT010031855.1, read as the reverse complement.
ATACCAAAGTTTCATTTCCATTTTTTTATTCTACTCTTTTTTCCATCCTATCCTCTCCCCCTCCCTTGTTCTTCTTCCTGTATGAACATTTTTTCCTGTTTCCTAATATCTGTTATATATTTTGGCCCTTATTTACCCTGTTGGTTTCTCACACTACAGAAATAATGTGATATTTAAACATGCATCTGATATATTTCACTTAACAGTTTTGTCTCAGAGCGTGTTGCTGTCTCTTATTTATCTCAGTGAAGGCTGAGAGAGAAGGAAGGATTCGCTGAATGAGACACTGGAATTTCCTCAGACAAAACTGCAAGCAGATTTCAAATGCCAGGTATACATCTTGTCCCATTCAAATCTTTTCAGTATAATTTGCTTTTAATAACTATGTCTCAAAATTTATATATTTCAAAAATTTCTTTCGAAGTCGTTTCACAATTTTTAAAAGTGCTTCCTGTAGAAAGGGAAATCTAAACCTTTTTTAAGGACTGATGAGAGAAGAAGAAACTACGAATAAGCCGTTCTGATTGGTAATCCTCTCCTTCTGTCTCTGAGTTTGACACTTTACCAAGTCCTGTGATTTTTCCTCTTCTAACTATGTCATGACTCCAGATTCACTGCATTTGTCACTGGACCATGTCCTATGTGTTTCCATGGGTCCCCCTTTCCATGGACCCCCTTTTCTACTCTTGCTTCATTCACATATATTTGATAAGACTCTCTCTCTCTCTCTCTCTCTCGATGTGGTTATGTGAAATAAGTCTCATATATTGTTAGTAGGAATGAAAACGTTTACAAATCCTGTAGTGGTGCTATCCATAGTACCTACTGAAATTTCATTAGCACATTTTAATCCAGATATTCATTCATAAGAATCTATGCTAAAGTTATTTTAGCCAAAAAATATGAAAATAGATATGTAGCACCTAGGAATTGAACAACTTTGCAATCACAAGACAGAAAGCCACCTCATGTCCATAAGTAAGGGAGTAGTTAAATAACTATGGTGCATTTGCACTTCAGAATACTGTAAGAAGAAGGAGGCATAGCTTATCAAACTACACTTACATCTGGGATATATTAAATATAAAAAATAACAAGAAAAAGTCGTGAAGTATACCACCATCTCTTCAAAGAAAAGGGGAAACATGACTGTACAGTTTCTGACATATTGTAAATAGAAAATACATTGTCAAGTAAAAATTTTTACCTAAAGGACAAGGGAGGAAACATAGTAAAATATTTGTTATTGGTTGAATTTTGACACATGCAATTACCCTACTATGAAGCAAAAGTAAATAAAAAACAGTGTTAAAATCTAAAGCAAGATGAAACAAATGAACCTGTACATCAAATTGATCATCTACCTAATGGAGTTAATGAAGTGACGGAAAAACAAAAGTGACTTGAACATAATGGGGAGTATCCTATGGACAAAATGAGTGGCAATAACACAGAAAATGGTTTTAAGCAATCACTTTTGGTTGACATTTTGACATTCTTTATCCTGAGAATATTAGGTATGCATTATCAAATATAGCGAGGAGTAATTATGTTAATGCCACGAATCCTGGAATTTTCATTGTGGGAGAAAGAAAATACAAACAAAGGAGAGATTAAGTAAAAACCCTATGATCTCACATTCCAATTGAAAGAATAGACTCAAGGTCTGCTTCTTTAAAACAAAGCTTTGGCCATAAAGAAAACTTGGAAATAATAACTCACAAATACCATAACTACCTAGATTGCAACATCTAAATATTATTTCCCATACATGATTTAGTTTCTTGGAGAAATGACCAACTCCACATCAGGCAAAGTAAATGGATGTGCTGAGCCAGAAATGTCTCATCATACTTTAAAAACAAGGAAATGATTGTACATTACTAGTTGCAGAATCGCCCACTGCCCAAAGGAGGAAAATTTTTTTCATTTATTTTTTCTTTTATTAATACATGTTTATAGTACATGATGTTTACATTCATCTTGGGGAGTGGGCATATGTGCATAATACAGCAGGGTTGTTTTCTGAGTCACTGTCCTACCCCTCCTCTTTCCCTCTGCCTCTAAATCTCCTTTTCCCTGTTTTTATTCTTGTTATTATCCTTAGCTCATGTTTACGGCATACAATATAATGTTTACATTCATTGAGGTTATTAGGTTGCTGTACATGGAATATCTTATTTCTACGCTTCCTCTCCCCTTTCTCTTCCCTTTCTACCCTCACTTTTGGTCTTCTAGGCCCCTTCCCATTTGTAAGAAATCTATCTCCTTGTTGCTTTCCATCCATCTTTTACATTTCCCATCTGTACTTTTCCTTACTCAATGAGAGATACGATATGATGTTTAATCTTGTGTGTCTGATTTATTTCACTCAACATACTTTCCAGATGCATCAATTTTCCTACAAATATCTCAAATTTGTCTTTTATACCAAGTAGCATTCCATTATGTATAGATACCACATTTTATTGATTTATTTATCTGTTGATTGGTATACCTGCTGCATCCAGGATTTATCTTCTGTAAATTTTGCTACTATAAACATTGATATGTGTGTATTGATATAATATGATGTCTTTAGCAATTTGGGGAACATACCTAGAAGGCAAGTAGCTCAGTCATATGGAATTTCTAATTTTACTTCTTTGTGAATTCTCCATACTGACTTCCATAATGACCCTACTTAGTGTACCTTCCCACCAAAAATGTAGGAAGTTTCCTTTTGACCAAAGCCATACCAACATGTGTTTTTGTTTGATTTCTTGATGATTGTCATTGTTTCTGGTATAAGATAGGATCTTAGTGTTGCTTTAATTTGCATTTCTGTAAAGGCCAGAGATGTTCAATATATTTCTTGGCCAACTGGACTACTTCTTTTGAGAAGTCTCTGTTCACTTTGCTTTCCTGTTTCTTGAATAAGTCATTTAATTTAGGTGAGTTGTTTTTTTTTTTTCAGTTCCTTATATATTGAAGATAACAGTCCTCTGAAGACTATCTAGAAAAAAAAAGTCCCATTCTGTAGGTTGTGTCTTCACTTTTCACTCTTATTCCTTTGCTGTGCAGAAGCTTTTTAATTTGATCCACTCCTGTTTGTTGATTCTTGCTGTTATTTCTTGTGCAATTGGGGTTCTGTTTAAAAAAATCCTTTCCCTCTCCTATATCTTCAAGTGTTTCACCTATTTTGTCCTCCAGTAGGCTCACTGTTTCTGTTTTAATGTTTAAAACTCTTATGTAGTTTTACTTTAGTTTAGTCCATGGAGAGAGATAATATAGGTCCTGCTTCAATCTTCTGCAAACAGATACCCAGTTTCCCAGCACCACTTTCTGAATAGGCTGTCTTTCCTCCATCATATGCTTTCGACCCTTTTATCAAAGATCAGATAGCTGAATGTGTGCAGGAATTATCCTATGTCCTCCATTCTGTTGCACTGATCCACATGTCTATTTTTGTGACAGTATCATGCAATGCACGCCTCCTGCTTTGCTCCTCTTGCCCCAGATTGCTTTGGTTATTCTGGGTTTCTCCTGATAACATATGAATTTTGGTGTTGTTTTTTTTCCAACTGTAAAGTATGCTACTGGTATTCCTATTGAGTCTATAAACAGTTTTGGGAGAATGACCTTGTTGAAAAAATGATTCCTCCTATCCACATCACAGTACTCCATGAAGATTTGTGAAATATTTTATTCACCATGCTTGTAGAAAAAAAGAAATCAATCAGTAAGAAGCAACAGCTGTA
>RJWT010031854.1:0-14274 GCA_004365215.1 Cuniculus paca | reverse complement strand
TTACGGTTTAAATCTCAAATGTGCCCCAAAAGTCTCACATGTTTCGAAGGTGATTAGATTGTTAGGGAAGAGCTGTGCTGCTGGGCCGCATGACTTTGGAGGGTGTATTTTATTCTCTCCTCTTCTTTCTCTGCTTCCTGGCTGCCATGGGTTGGGCCCCTTTTCCTCTGCCACATTCCCCTTGCCGTCCTGTCTCTTCTTCAGAGCCCACCAACCACGGACTGAAACTGTAGCCAAAATAAACCTCTTCTCCTTTAGACTGTTGGCATATGGTACTTTATCTGGGCAACAGGAAATTTGTTAGGACAGTTTGCTGGGAACGTCAGCTGTAATGTTCTAGAAGGAGGGAAATGGATTCAACTTTAGTTTCTGCTGCTTAGGCATTGTGCAGCCTTGGGGATCAAGTAGGCTTTCTGAGCCTCAGTGTCTCCATCTGACTACTGGGTGTCACAATATTCATGAGAAGTGATGACAATGAATTTTTCTCCATTATATTCACTCCCTAATACAGACACATAATAACTCTCCTTGTCCCTTGAGAAGTGACCTTTGGAGAGTGCTATGACTGAAGTCTATTTATCTGGATAATTAAAGTATTGCTTAGACACTGTATTTTTAAAAATTAATGTAGCAAGATGATAATACCTAGTATTGATATAGTCCTTGATCTGTTATCTTAATTATGCTTTATGATGCTACTATAAAACCGTTAAGTAAGATTAGTGCAAATTAATTAATATTTATTATACGCCTGGAAGCAAAGTAGAATCTTTATAAGTCAGGTAAAGTGAACTAAAGAAAATTTTTCCTGAATTTGCAGGATTCATCACCACTGAGGCTGTTGACTTGCAGTTAAATTAACCTTCAACTTTCAGACAAAACTGCTGAACTCATCAGGGACCCTTTTGTTTGAGATCCGGAGGGAGTCAAGATCTGAGGATTTACTATAGACCTGCACCCCACTGGAAAGTGCAGTGCCAGAGACATTGCCTGCAAAGTGACAAAAAAATTGTGCTTTTTTCCCCCCTTTTTTATTTCCTTACATTTCTTTTAGTCTCCTCACTGACACCCTAACTTGTTGAATTAGTCCTTCCCTATTCTTTCAGGAGAAGGGAAAGGAGAGTTGGCCAGGGGTTAGAAGGAACTGAGAGATGGTAAAAGTCCTGAGCCAAAAGTTGCATCGACTGATCAATCGACTTTGGATTTGTCCTGCCACAGGGTTCTGTTCACCTGTCCCTGCTTTACGCTGTGTGGCCTGGCAGTATGTGCAGCCTGATGACCAAAACATAAATAATAATAGTGTCTTTGTGTGCTTTACCTCACATAATCAGATAGATGCCTTTGATAAAGCATAAATAGGCTTTACACATAGCTTCTCTTACTTATTACACATTTTCTATTTGTTTCAGAATTGGTTTACATTTAATTCTGTAATAGAATACCTTGAACTATATGGGAAGAGAGGCATTGGGTACTTTATGTCTAAAAGCCTATACTGGGCCAGAATAGGCGTGTGTATGTGTGTGTGTGTGTGTGTGTGTGCATGCACTCTGTGCACACATAAATCATATATAAATATTTATATAATACCATATGCACAAACCATATTTCTAGGATTTGTTTAGGTGTTGGGATTTGACTACAGTGTGGTATAAGGGGGGGATATGACATTCAAAAGAACAAGCCCAAGAGCAAGTTCTGGCTCCAGTAATGTTAGGGTATTATTGTTTGTGTTGTTGCCTCAATTTTCTCCTTTTGAGAATGAGAACAACAGCAACAACTGTTCCACCTGTTCCTCCAACCTTGTGCCTCATTGTATTTTCTAGGCACTTTCACCATGCATTTGAAAGTGCTTTGCAAACTATGAAATTCTGCCCAAGGCCAGTTATTGCTTCTAGATTGTCTGGTAACATGGATATCCAGACTCTCAAGAAGGAATTGGATTTGATATACTATGAATGAAAAATTTCTCTAATGATTTTAAAAGAAACAAATTTCCACGATGAGTCACCACTTCACACCCATTAGGCTGGCTATTATCAAAGAAGCTGGAGGGGAGTTGGCAAGGATGAAGGGAAATTAGAAGCCTCGCGCATCCCTCGTGCAGTGTAAAATGGTCCGGCTGCTGTGGGGAGCAGTATGGTGGGTCCTGGAAAAGCTAAACACAGAATTACCAGCAATGATAGTTCTAGATCTATATACAAAAGATCTGAAGACAAGGATGTGAAAATAGTCAGTAAGCCAATATTCATGGTGGCGTTATTCACAATGGTCAAAAGGTAGAAGGGACCTAAGTGTCCACTGTGGATAAATAGATAAATAAATGTGTGCATACAATTGAATATTATTCAACATTGAAAGGGAAGAATATTCTGATGTATGTCACAACATGGATGAATCTTGAAGACATAAATAAGCCAAACCCAAAAGGACAAATACTATGTGACTGGATTTATGTGGAAGTATCTAGAATAATCAAATTCATAAAGATAGAAAGTAGCGTAAAGATTACCAGGAATTAGAAGGGAAAACGGAGAATAATTTGAGAAGTGCAGAGTTTCAGTTTGGCCTGATGAAAAGTGTCTAAGATGAATAATGCTGATGGCTGCATAATGATGTGACTCTGCTTAATATCACTTAACGGTACACTTAAAAATAGTTTAAAAGGTAGAGCTTCAGATTTCAAAGTTGTCCAGCTCAAAGGCCCAGCAAAGAACTGGTTAACCAACTAATTTTGGAGCTGAGGGATCCAGGTTCCAATTTTACGTCCCCACTAAGTAGAGGTATGACCTTGATCTCATGACTCCTCATTCCCACCCTAAAAGCTTCTACCTGGGGTGAGTTTGCTTAGTTGTTGCAGTTTAAGTCATTGTTATGAATTGAAGTTTTCGTATATGTATATCATATATGTATGTATCCTATCGTGTACAAAAGAGGCTCTTTTTGTATAAGTTTAGTTTCATTAGTGTGGTGGCAGCTTTTGTTTGGTTTTCTGTTGTGTTTCCCCTCTCATTTGTCTTTATTTCACAGGCCAAATACAGAATTTACAACCGTGGTCTTTTATCACACTTCGCTTGTACTGACTCTTGGAGTCTCTGTGTTAATTTATCATGCATCGATTAGCACACAACCCTTCACCTGCACCACCGTTGTAGACAATTCTCAGATGTGTCTGATTTTCTTCAAAGGAACATCTAATTTACACCATGCCCCACGTCAAAGTTGTGTCACCTTCCTCTCTTCTCCTCTCGTTTGCTTTCTTCTCCTCTCTTATCCTACCAGAATACCTTGTCTTCCTTCACCAAGATATTTCCCACAATAGATCTCTGTTCATCCTTGGTAATGCAACATTTTCTCATTTCTCGGTACATTTTCTTCCATTTCCACCTCTGCCATGGAACTATGCATTATTCCTACGCCATTCACTCAGATCCAACAAACCTGCACTTATGTGCGTGTGTACGTGTGTACCTGCACGTGTGCACAGGAGTGAGTGCATATGTATGCGCTCAGTTCCTTTCTTGCTGACCAAGTTTCTCTGCCTCTTGTTCTGCCTCTTTTCAAGTTCACTTATCTTTTCATGTCTGGTACTGAGTCTTCATGGAATGTTCCTAAACAGGACACTGGAAATTTAAGGACACTTTCTGTATTCTTTTCTAAATGGTATTATAACATGAAAAACATCTGATTCTAAAGAAAACCTTTGAATTTCATGATGGTTCTATGGAGCTAAGTTCATTCTCTTTTCATTATATTGCCATTTAATCCCTTCAGTTGTGTTGTTCCATGAGCTAATATCGCTCTCTGCCTTGCCTTCAGTAGCTGTTGGCTCCAGCAGCCTCCGTGGGATGGTGGATTTGAACGTGGAGTCTGTAGCTCTGTAGATAGGGACACTTGGCCACAGCACTTTACAGTGCGGCCCTCAGCTAGATATGTGGGTCTGGACATTCAGTTCATGTTTTGTTCAACGGTCATTAGCTCTGTGAATTTGGGAAGGTAGCTCACCTCTGCAAGCCTATTTCCTGTGACTTGTAGGGTTAGCAATCTCAGGAATAGTCTGCCCTTGCCTCAAGCCCTATGCTGATAAGCATTCAGGGCCTGGATCAGCCTGTGCCCTGGGCAGGGTCTGGCTTTCCTTCCTCATGTGCATGTTGCAATATCCCTGGGCCTGGTACCCTGGCTAGCTGAACAGGAAGAGAGGTTAAGACAGGTGGTGCTTTCTGGCAGCTCTGTGGGCCTCAGGAGATTCCAGTGCCAACTTCCAGCACCTTCTCCTTCCAAGTGCTCCTCCCTCTGGTTCGGTTCTCCTGTCTACATGAGAAACACACACACCTTCCCTTTTGGACCTTCGCCTTTCAATTTGGACACATTTCATATTCAGAGACTTCTTGAGTTTCTCTAAATCTAGATGCTCCACTCTTTCCTATGTCTCCTCCCCAGGAAGCTTATCTAGTGCTGTCCGTGCCCCACCTCCCAAGCTCTTCAAGTGGCTTCACCCTTCTTTCATCTTTTCTATGCATAGGTCTCTCTCCAGGAAAGCAAATCTGTGAGCTGCCTGCCTTTGCTTGTATTCTTGGGCAACTGCCTCAGCCTTTCTCATGAAAATCCTATGCATTGTTATGATCTGATTTTAACAACACTGGAACACCTTGTCTTTCCATTTTAAAACATGTCTTAGCCACTCTTCCTAATACAATAGTGTGCAGGCTCAGGCCCCAGCCCACGTAGGATTGAATCCAACTCTACTGCTTTCTGGCTGAGGAACCACAAGCAAGTTGCTTAACCTCTCTGTGCCTCATCTGTACTGTGGGAATATTAAAAGCTTCTACATTTCACAGAGCTGTTATGAGGCTTAAATGAGATAGTGTCTAATGTCCGTAAAATGCTTAGTGCTTACAATGGACAGCTGTTCCTAGCAAATATCTTTATTATAACCCTACTACAAGTAGCAGACTTTCTATGTTTTCTTGTTTTTGTTTTTTGCTCAGCCAACTCCCCCTTCCCCTGCCAAATTTTTTCTGAGGAGAGCTCTCTTCTGCTTCCAGCCCTTGGCTTCAGCGAGTAGAGCAGAGATGCCTTTGCAGGCACCGATGGAAGGTGAAACAATTCAATTAGAATTCGTGCTTCTTGTTCCTGTGCCTCCAATATTACCAGCATCAGCTACTCCAGCTTTTCCTGGTTGTTTACTGTGAGCCTGGCTGGGGGCCAGTGCAGAAGTGTGGTGACAGGGACACGCAGTAGGACAACACATGACCTGTTCCAGGAGAGGTGAGAACATAGAGGTCACAAAGGACACAGAGGAAAGCAATGCTGAAGTGAGACCAGTGAGAGAGAGCGAGTGGCACAGTCTAAGCCAGAGGGGACCTCTTGAATTAGAGAACAGAGGCCAGAAACACATGGAGGCGAGTGAGCCCAGAGTTGAACTGCACAGTTAAGGATTGTCAGAGTATAAAGGGAGACGTGGAGAATAGTGCGAGTCACATGGAATCAGGTCAGACTCTCAGCTTGATTGTGAATAAAAATTTGTCAGAGAACATAGCTTGATCTCAGCTATAGTCTGGCTTCCTAACACACCCCCAAATAAACTTACCTGCCTGAAGTCTAGGCCTTTTCCTCAGGGGAAGAACTTGCCCTAGGATCATTGCACTCCACAGAGGTGTGCCAAGGCCTCAGGAGTGAGAGCTGCCAGACTGAGAGGGACCAGGAGGGGCATCAGAGACACAATCCTTCTCCATAACTGGGTCTCTTTCCGTGCATTATGGCACCAATGCTATTTGTACAAGCCAAGAGTTTCCAACCCATGCTGGTCATTTCCTGTGCCAACTATCTACTGCCAAGTCCTGCCAACCAGCCTCCTAAACTTCTCCTTAACCTGTCCATATCTTTCTCTGTTCCTGTTAAGCCCCAAGCTGAAGGTATCTCCAATTCCTTCCTGGACTCCTAAGAAAATTTTCTAGCTGGGTTATCCACTGCCAATTTTGAATTTCCCCCATCCAGTTTCCAGTCAGAAGCCAGGGTGATCTTTCTCAAAACAGATATCTGATCATCTCTCCACTGTCCATTCCCTTCTCTGACTTCTCACTGTATCTAGGATAAAGATACCAGTTCTCATCAGGACCTGGGGGCCTTGTGTGACCCCAGCCTCCCCTCCATCTTTCCACCTCCACTTGCTCCCACACAAGCCTCTTCTGCTCTTCCTCTTTCCCCTAATTCCTCCTGGGCCTACATATGTCTTCTACCTGGAAGTTCTGTACCCTACTTTCACTTGTAAGCATCCTTCAGAACTTGACGCCAATGCAAAGCCTTCCCTAACCTTCAGGGCCAGGTCAGTTCTAGGTTAGAGGTTCTTAGAGCTTCCAGCTCCTTTCCAGTCCTTAACAGGGCTTGCTACTCCTCAATTTGCAATCACTGCAGTCCTTCTATCCTCGTAAGACTATAGATTCTCTGAGGAGTGTTTTTGCTCACTCCTGTCTCTCCAAGGCTTAGGACAGTAGTAGAAACATAATATAAATTAATGAATTCTTCATTATTAATTTAGACATCATCAAGAAGAGCCTTACAGAGGGGTTCCTTCAGAATGGAATTTTATGCCAAATTCCTATGAAATTTTAAACAGTTCTTTTACTAAAATTTGGGGAGGCATGTCATAATGAGAGTCACAGAAGGGGTACATTTTGCATATATTTATAGAAGCAGAGATGTCTATAAAATGACATCCTCTGGTAAAATTCTCAGACTGTTAATATTACCCCAAGGTTAATACTAAAAGACATTCTCCAGTGAGTTGCACAGAGCTGTACAGTGATACATGAGGATGTGGCATTGTTTCAGAGGTTCTGAGCTTTTTAGGACTTTGGGAGAGGGAAAAGAATTTTCTCTGAGTGGGCTAGAGTGAGACAGTAAATGTGTTTTCAGCAACCGCTGTAACAAATTCATTTTCAGTTATAAGATGGTGCAAGACAGACATGGAAGTCATCATATCTATCATTAGGGTGCTAATGAGAAAACATCACACACATATCACCTGAAAGCTGCAATTGAAAGAACCACTGTATCATTGGAAGAAGCTAGAAATGGAGTAATCAACATCAACAAAATCTATTGTTCCCAGGTTGCAAAATTGAGGGATTATTTCTACTGCAAGTCAGAATGAAACCTGTTTACATTTGTCAGCAAAATGATCACATTTTACACCATTAACATTTGGCAAGATGAGCACCATCCATTAGCTAATCTGCAGATGCCCCAGCCGCACACTCAGGAAAACAAAGAGCAGTGAGCACAGGACGGCCTCGTCTTCGCTGCGCTGAGGTCTGTGAGCTGAAGCTGCATTGGGGTTTCGACTCAGGTGTGGTTGGCAAAATGAGATAGGCAGTTCAAATAACCCAGGGGCCTATGACCAGGGAAAAATGGCACTGGGATGCATGGAATGTCAGGAAACACCCAGGCAGGGACCACACTAAGATAAATTCATTAAGAGAAGTTCAAAAAAGGCATGGGCATGGCAGTCAAGAAAACAAACACCCTGCACTAACTACTGTCCTGAGGAGCTGATCCCCTTGTGGTTGGCTCTCTCATCACTTGAACATCCTGTACCCCATGATGACACCTGCCCAAGAATCCAAGCCCCATTCCCAGCCCTGGCTTTCTCCTGAGCACCTGGACACTTTACTATATACTTTAGTTTCTATTATTATTATCTGGGGGACAGGATCTAGCAAATGGCTTTCTCAGGTTAACCTACTCTCAACTTCCAGGTGTCCTTCCTGGTTCAAAACCAGTCAGTCGTTCAGGAGCTACAGTTCAAAGGTAGCAAAGCCCAGGCCTGTGGACATTCTCCCTGAAGCAATCAGCCCTCCGGATTCTGTGAAAGAAAACTTGCTGGTACAGGACTGATGTAGCTAAGCAATGAGCAGTAAAACTCTGAATGTAGACGATGCTCCTAATGACTTCCTGGGAATTATCCAGAAAATTCATCCATAGAGCTGGGGTTAAATACTAGCAATCAGTTCCCAAATTTGTCTTAATAAGTGACTAGTTTTATAAATATGAATCTAAGAAATATCTAAGAAAAGCATAAACACTAAGATTTATTAAGAGAGAACCATAATTCAGAATTTGTCCTGACACATAGTAAGTGCTGAGCATTGTATGAATGAATGAATCCTGACCCCAGGAGCAAACCTGTCACCTTGGAGTAAAACATGGTGCAAATACTTGAACTGTCCCACTTAGCAGAAATATGACTAAAACCAGTATAAACAATGCACAATAATATATTGCCCGGCAAGCAGAGCTGCCAAAGCTACTTGTTTTATATACAAAGATTAGTGATTGTGGAAACTGAGAACCATCTCTGTAAAGTCCCTTTAGTCAGCAAATAGGCCATTTCATTTGTACTAGCAGGATAGCTTACAATGGCCATGGTGGGGTCAAATTCCAGTTTGGCATCTCTAAGCCAGATTTCACTCGTGTACTTCGCCAGCATGACTCTAGAGCTGGGATGAAGTAGAAGATTGACTTGAGATGTAGACAAGAAAGACACTATTTTGGATTTGTGTAGAGCTCTGCAAACAGACTTCTGTTTCATTTGCATGCATGGTGTCCCCAGGAAGAGGGAGTAGATCCCTGTCCTCTGCCTTGAAGATGGAAAACTAAACCCTCAGGAAGTTTCCTGGCCTGGAAAGGAGATCCATGGCCTTTCTTCGGTTCTACCTGAACCTGATAGGAGACCCAGGTCTACCTAGACACCAAATTCTTCCCAGCTCCAGATGCTTGATCCTGATGTTTTCTGCGCTTAGGAAAGCACGTATCCCTAACCCCATCTAGTCCTCATATTCTGTAAGTGAGATCTTCATGCTAGAGTTTATATCTCAGCTGAAGCAGACTTTTCAGGGAGGCCTCCCTGGTTCAACGCCATCAAGATTTGTCATATAACTCATGTCCTTCTCAGAACTTACCAAAATTTAAAATTACCTATTTATCTTTATGCACTTCTCTCATTTTACTTTATTTTAAAGAAAGAACTGTAAAAAAAAAGAGAGAGAGTTTCAAAACAGGATACTAAGAAATTAACAATTGTTAATATATTGTGTATTGTTGTCTTCAAAATAGTTGTATCTGTCTGCCTCCATAGTCCTAAACGGCACAAGATCACAGACCCCTTCTTGTGTGCTCCCTGCTGTAACTTAGCTCATGTCATCCTCCCTGTGTCTGTAATGAAGTCCTGTCTGTAAGCCTGGAACCTGGATTTGTACTCATACATGGGCTCTCTGTAAACCCCAACTCTGCTTTCCCAGCTGATCCCAAGCAGGGGCTCCAGAGAGAGGGCAGGAGAAGGATCTGCTTCTTTTTACTGGCTCTTCCTGCCAGAATTTTCTCAACAATATATTTGTTCCTTTCCCTAGCAGGTTACAAGTTTTTTGGGGTTTTTTTGGGTTTTTTCCTTACATTTCCGGAAGTTTTTATTGTACGTCGTTAGTGCTCAGAGGACTGAGTCTCAGATTTCCTACCAGGGTCTTTCCTGTAAGGGTCCAGTTATAATATTACATTATAATATATGTAATATTATAGTTTAGCATAGTACAATAATACAATATACATAGTAATGTCAATGCTCCCCTAGCCTGGCTGGGTTGTGGTTGTTTCCTGAAGTTTCTAGGCTGAATCTGTGTCATTTCCATGTTCCTTCACTTATTCTGCTCTCTAAAGCTTATTTAGCTAGTTTCTAACATTATAGTTCTCTCTGTGAGAATAACCAGTTTGGCTTCTATTCCCATAACTGGACCCTTGCTGATGTAGTCACTATGCTCATCATCATCATGGTTAATATTTACTGTTTATTATGCACCTAAGTCTGTTTCAAGTGTTATGTGAATTGGTCTAATTCTCCCAGTCCTATGAGGTAAGTATAGGTATAGCCATTACCCTCAATTTTCAAGAAGGACTGGAGAAGTAGGGAGAGGCCATAGATATCCTAAGATGTCACAACTACTCAGTAACGGAGCTGTGTCACTTCTATATGAATAGTGAACCATCTTATCAGGGAATAAGTCCTTCTCTGTGGACCGGAGCCAGTTTGGACAAATGCATGGCACACTCTTTTGCAGTGAGCTTGGCTTAGGCCCATTTCACTGGCTCAGCAGCCCTTTCATATGGCTGGCTTCCTAGGCTGAGTGTTTCTGAGTGTGGCCCTTTAGCTTTTCCTGAGAGACAAGCTTGAAAGAAGCAACAAAGTTCCTTCCCTGAATTTCAGTGTGGTCTCTGTCTGCAGCCCAGTGCACCCAGATGGCCTGAGACCTGTGCGATGGGGCCGTTGCTAGGGAAGAGGGTGGCTGGGTGTCCATCAGGCAAACCATTCTCTACACTTTCCTCTGCTTCACAAGACCCCGAAGAGCTCCCAGGCTAGTCAGAGTGCTTATGAGGGGCATCATTTTGAGAGATGATGCTTCAGAGTGTCAGTGAGTGCCTAACACTTATGCCAAACTTTGATTTTGGAGTAATGGTTATTATGAGTTGTGCTGCACTCTTTGTTTGGGGTACTGTGGGATAGAAGAGGTTTTTCCCTCCTCTGCAAGATAATTACTTCAATTTCCCTCACTCACAGGATGTTTAATTTTATAACATGCTTTTGGGCCTGGAAAAAAATTCCTCCAGAGCCCATTATTAACATCCTGAAAATGGAAAGCATAATCTCAGAACAAATAGTTAAAATAATATTTTACTAGGGTTTTATTTTTTTGTGTTGTGTTGTGTTGTGAAGGAGGAAGGTGTGTAGTCATTTTCTCCCTTTTTCCTTTGGTGTACTCAAACACAAATGCTTTAAAAACAAAGGAAAGAAAATGGGATGGGGTGGAAGAGCCTGGGAGGCTTCATTTCGCCCTCAGCCTTGGAGTCGCTGATCATGTCCCTGGCAGAGGGGGTGTAAGACACCTGTAGGGCAGAGTTCTGTCTTCAGGGAGATCTGGTCTCCTGCAACTTGGCTATTCACTCCTCTGTACAGTGGTGTATCCCCTGGATGATCCCCCCATTGATTTTACCTCTTGAATCCTCAGAATTTGGTTCCTCTGTTACTTCTTCAGATAATTACCTCTTAAGATGGCTGGCACTCTTGGCCATTGCTGGACTGGTTGTCCCACCCACACCTTCCTACTCTATGGAACTTTCAGCTGGAAAATAGTTTTGGACCCATTTTCTCAGCCTATACACTGAGAGTTTGGATTAGCCTTATCCCACGGATAGCAGAAGTCCATTTCGAACATACCTCTGAATACAGGAAATGACAGTGGCTTTCCTCTTGCCTGAGTTCCTTTATTATCTGCATTACATTGGTGCCAGTGTGAGCCACACTCATGATTGGTGGATCTTCATGGATTGTGGCTGGCCTTCCTGTGTCCATATCTTGCACTCTGAGTGTGTGAGAGCTCAGTGTCCCCTCCTTTAGTCCCAGTACCACAGGTGCTGGACATGTTGCTGACCTAAAGCAACCTTGACTGGGCAGTTGTCTTGAACTGATTTAGTGAAATACTTGATTTTTAATAAAATATGGTTATATTTAATAAGTGATCATAGTAAAGTGGTTTATAAAATACATAAAGCAACCTTGACTGGGCAGTTGTCTTGAACTGATTTAGTGAAATACTTGATTTTTAATAAAATATGGTTATATTTAATAAGTGATCATAGTAAAGTGGTTTGTAAAATACATGTATCAACTATAAATTTTAAATAAATGTACTTGATGGTTAATGCTGTTTGAACAATGCAGTGATGTGTAAATTTAAGCGTCAATGCTGACATTCATCTTGGCATCCATGAATCCCTGGATCCTGTGTTCGATAGAGTAGAGGATGTACAGGAACCTTCTAAGGCTGGGTGTGGGAAACATTCCTTGGCCAAGAGAGAGGCCAAGAGAAGAAGCTGGGCTGACTGAGCCACAGAAACAAGCCACTTTAATTACATCTGCAGGGTTATGTACTAATACGTTAGCCGACGAGTTGGTCCCCTTGGAGGAACTCCCTCCTCCTCCTCTCACTGCGCTCCCCACCTCCCACCCCACCGTCCCCTTGGCCTCCTCCACACACACTTCAGGCTTTATTTCATCCACTTAATGCACTCTGCTCTGTGCTCAGGTACTTACAATCTCCCATTACTATCACTCTGGCTCTTTTACGGCTTTTTTTATTTGCTCTATCATTTCACAGTCCAGTTGTTCTTTTTGGTCAGGTGGACTATAAAATACTCTGATAACAAGTTCACACTAGGAGCCAGTGGCGGGCTCAATCTATAATGACCGCAGACTCTTCCATTACTAGCGTGTCCCAAATCAACGCTTCCGAGAGGCTGCACATTCTCCTCCTGCCCGAGCCCATCTGCCTCGCTCTTCTGGTGGCTGCTCCAAGGATAGCTCTTTTCACGCTCTCAATTTTTCTTTTAAATAATCAAGGCTCTTTCACCCTTGCTTCTTAATTACTTCTCTTCTCTAAAGGTATTTTAATCTATTGCTGTGCATTTAATATTATTTCTCTCTACATTAACATTCATAAATATGAAATAAAATCGGCCTCTGTGGAGTACCTTCATTAGCCTGCCACTTTCAGCTGTGTCTTCTGGGTACACCTTCACAGGCTTGGTATGGAGGTGGGGGGGATGGGGGTGGGGAAGATAGGGGGGTGGATGGTGGGGGTGAATGTTGGGGTGGATGGGGTTGGCAAACCGCATTGTCCCTGGGGTCAAATTGCTTGTGAATTCACTTCACATGACCTTGACTTCACTGGACCTCAGTTTTCCATTTTATCTGTGACATGGAAATGATAGCCCCTCCCTCCTTTCTGAGGACAGAACAAGATGGCTGGGTGAGCACTTGGCCATGAGCACACTAGCACCATCCTCACCTCTTCTGTTCAGCTTGTCTCTATCTCAAAAAAGAATGACCCAGTTAAAGTTCAAAGCCCACCATTGCTGCTGTCTGCCCTGTGACCAGAACTGCACAAGACAAACAAAACTGGTTCTGAGTAGGAGCCTTGGCATGGGAGGGCGGATATTTGTAACTAACTCACTAATTCAGAGCCGAGACTATTTAACGTTTGTGTTAACCCAATAACAATTCAACTTTGCCCTTTACTCAACCAAATTTGCTTTTACTTTCCAATGTGGCTTATAATATCATTAAACATAACCTGGTATCCACCAGGTCAGATTTGTGGCTATTATCATCATTGCTATTTTTTAAAAGCAATCAATTACATATTAATTGTATGCTGGGTTGGGTTTGAGGTGTTATAGAAGTACTCTGAATTTGTAAAACCTCTTGACATGGGCTTTATATTGACTCATTCTACAGATAAAGAAACTGAGGCTCAGAGAAGCTGAAAATCTTTACAAGGCCAAGTAGCTAGAGAGTAAGTGGTCAGCTGTATGCAAGTCAAGCTTGCTGGCCTCCACTGCTGGCTACTATCTCCCAAGTCCATCTTCTGTACAGGACTCCATCTCCTAGCCCCACTGATCCTATGTGGGCTTGGACAGGCAGGTCTGTCACTTCCCACAGCCAGCTGGTGTCCTGGTGCCTGACCGAGGATCTGAATGTGCTACTGGATCAGAGATCCAGAACATCAGCTCTGTGTGTGAAGGAAGAGGAATTCATTATCTGTGATCAGTCTTCACACTGGAATCCTGACATGCTGATTAACAGCTGGAACACAGCTCAGCTCTATCTAATGGCAGCAGTGAATTCCTATCACATCAGTCTTATTTTGCATAAAATTTGGGAATTTTTCCTCTCAATTTGTTCAACTAAAAGTAATGAAGTTGAGATTCTTCACTCTTTCATCTTATTTTTCTCTAAGATACTCTGTCCTTTCTGAATAGAAATGACCTTCAAAAGAAATAGATAATTCATCAGTAGGACCTGAAATTTATTTATCATTCCAAATAACTATATTTATTTGTAAGGTACCCCCATTCATTTCCAAAAGTTATTTGAGGTGACTTATAGTAGCAAATATCATTAAGACAATTAAAAAACAAAACATTATGTGTGATGGTATAAGCAGCTACTTTGAAGATAAGATGCATCATGGTAGCCTCTGTTGTATTCCTACAGTCTTGTTTTGAAGTCCTGTATTGCTTTCACTGTTTTGTTTTGACTGGTTTTATTCTATTCTGTTTTATTTGATTGTATTATACCTGAGGGTATGGGCAGTTATTTTGAAGATAACAAGAGGCATTATGGTAGCCATTATTGATTTCCTTTTATCTTGTTTTGAAGTCTTGTAT
>RJWT010031853.1:0-14267 GCA_004365215.1 Cuniculus paca | reverse complement strand
TTTGTCTGTGCTGACACTTTGAATAGCAACACTTAATTAACGAGCACACACAACTCTAGCACCTCTTACTAATTAATTTACCCTGACTTTAATTTCATTTGCCTCTCAGTTTCTAACTTCTAACTAAACCTGCTAATTACTTGGTGCTAATTCTGTTGCATCCTCTAAAAAGGAGAAAAAAATTCTTACACATATCAGTTTGGGAGAGAAAGCGGGCAGGCAGTGGATTTAATAAAGAATCCAGTTTCTGTGCTCAAGAAATATAGGGTAGGCAGAGAAGAAAGAAATTAGTTTTTGTTTTTTATGTTAGATTTTCAGCTTTTATAAAAATAGCTTTTTCAATATTTGGTTATGCCTTTTTTCAAGCAGCCAGACACATATTAAACAATGGCAGAAATTCAGGAGACCTTCAGCATCAAGTCTAGGCAGTTGTACGTGGTTGTGTGTTAGTGTAATGTGGTTAGGGTGGGTATGGTACAACTTCCTACCGTACACTGAACTGGCTCAACCAGCAAAGGAACACAGGTCTGCTCACTGTGTTGACTTCTGTCCCATGATATCTTAGGTGTCATTTCAAAAAGCCATTTGTACCAGTGGTTCTGCAGCTTGAGAAGATGAAAGGTCCCCTTATCATAACCTTTCTTACCTTTCTTGGTCATCGCTAAATATTACCTCTACCACGATTCGGATTTTGAACTTCTCACTTCATCAGAGAATATTGTTTCCTCCTTCAGACTTCTGAAGTAGGCAGTCCAAGTTAGTATCACTTGAATATTCAACTGGGATAAACTATGACTCTATTTCCCCCCGCAAGTGAACTTGAGCCTTTATTCAGTCTGATGTTATTAACAGAACTTCATAAAATAAAATAGATAATGTAATTTTTTTCTGTCATTTCAATATAGTGAAGATTAATTCACTATTCTGTCCCACTTTGGAGATGGATGCTAAGTTGGCTCATTGGTCCTTGCTTAGATATCGCTCTGGCAGTGGTGAGAAGTTAAGCCTCTGCTTGCCTGATTTGATGTGTTTGGATTGGATACAGGTGGCAAGGGACACTATCTGTCACTGTGTCTATTCGCTCCCTGTGGTTGTTTTAAGAAGAAGTCAAGGGAATCTCAGAGAGACACAGGTGGGATGACTCATCTGACTGGAAAGGGTGGGATGAAATCTGAAGCAGCACCTTCCTCCCACCTTGCTCTATGGCAATAAACAAATACCATATAAATGAGAACATTGGGAGGTATTTATTCTGAGATTAGATAGCCAGGGAGTCAGACATCATCACTTTTGTTCAACAAAGACTCAAAGGCAGGAGAGTAGGGATGCTTTATAATGAGAAGAGAGAAGGAAGGCTTCAGCTGTGCACCAGTTAGCAGTTGTTGTATAAGAAAGGAGGAGATGGGATAACTCCAAGTGGGGCATCTGCTGCAATTGGATTGGGGAGCACATTTGCCTTTCATTCGTAGATCCTGAGTTAGAAATTGGTCAAAAGTTGGGAAGCTGGCCGTCATCAACAGAGGCCTGACTATTCTAGGGCACAGTTTGTAGTTAGGTTTCCAGGATTTAGTTTGGCTTCTGAACTGGTTGTCAAGTGTTCATGAGACTGACTTTGTCATAGATTACCTGAATGTTGCCTTTTTGTTCTGTCTTTCAGTTCCATGAAAAACAAGCAGAACCCATTGTACAAGGTAGTGGTTCTCAAACTAGTGTGAAAAATCGCACACACACACATACACACACTCCCACAGAAAAAGAGAAAGGCACAAGTTAGACCTGCATGACTCATCTCACCCCATTTCTTTGTAGCACTCCCTGAGGTTATTAACTCCCTGGGGACTTCTCTGAGTGATTTTTTTTTTTATAATGTCAGTTCAGTGACTAACACATAACAAATTAGCACTTGGTAAGTATTTATAGTTTTGTCTGAGGCCTTTTATTTGAATCTTTGGTTTGATTCTGACTAACAGAAAAGATCTGACTGCAGGGTATAAAATAAAATTCCTGTTGCCTACCCTAAGTGTACCTTGCCTACAGCATCATGCAGCTTTCCCGGGAACAGGTAGGGACAACACATTAAGGATAATAGGCTGAGGGACTTGGAGACCATAAAACAAAGACATGAACCGAGGGGCCCATCTGGACAGTTATGGTCAGTTTGGTGTGCTCCACAGCCTCCCCCACACATTGACTGGCCACAGGAAAGTGAGTGGGACTAATCTATACATTTGCAGAATCCATTCGCTGCTTGTCTCTGGGAAATAGCATTTGCTCTTTGGCAAATGGTCTGGTCAGAGTAAATCAATTTTTGACAAAATCGGTTTTGTAATTTTCAATTAAGTATCATTGTTATTTTCATTTAATGAAATTTTCATTGCAATTAAATGTTATTATTTTAGTTGGATGAAAATTTCAGTACATATCTATTAACAAAATACAGGAGAAGATAATGCATTCATGCATTAAATTGTCCACTCACTCTTTTATTACCTCATGATTAATAACTCGTCTGTAGAGCACTAGTTATCAAGTGAGGCCACATTTTAGAGTCACAGCATAACAGGACAAAAAAAATCCCCCTGCCCACATTATTGCTTAGAATCTAAAGTACAGAATCTTACATCAGTGCATCAGAAACTCTGGAAATTTGAAACCCCACAGGTGACTTCAAGCTGTAGCCACAGTTGAAATTAAGACCTACTGGCTTAAATCTTAGCAGTTCTGCTTACTAACAAAGCAAGTCATTTGACCAGTTTAAGTTTCAGTTTCCTTATTTTAAAATGGCTAATGGAAGTGTTTATTTACCTCAAAGGATTTTGGGGAGGGTAAAAAAGGCAATATATGAAAATGATAGTGCAGTTCCTAATACTTAGTAAGTTATATGTTGATTTTATTAGTTTTAATTATAATAATGTTTCTGCTACCATCAAACCATGGGAAAATACACAGATAATAATGCATAAGGGTATATTTAACTACTTAATGCTGGGAAGAATTACACTGTATATAGCTATGATGGTAAAATAATTACACTGTAAGATAGAGAAGAGTAAGCACATCAATTGTTGACATCTTCTACTATTTGACTACGGATGGACATGTTATCTGAATGCTGTCTGTCTACAATTAGAAAACGGTCTCCCGCTACCCTACTCTGAACACTCTGCCCAGGGAGGAATAACTACGTGTATAACAGAACAAGTCAAGGGAATGGTAAAGCATAGGGTGAAAAAGTACTGATAGCTAAAATTGAAAGACCAATGGTAAGAACAAAAAATGAGTGAAAATAGAAACTTTAAACCACAAAAAAATAAATATGGAAGAAAGGGGCATAGGTTTTACAGGCAGAAGCCACAAAACAAGAGAAAGGAAGTTGCAGTCATTATAAAGTAGAAGTATCCTACCTGCCAAATACGAGTTTCTTTCTGGGATTAGTGGAACGAATATACAATCCAACACAAGAAAACTGAACAGAGAAACTGTTTGCAAAATAGAATCTTAAATGTTTCATGAATCCCAATGGCTTGCAGGCTTATAGTCAAGAGGCTAATTAAGGTTTGTGTGGCTTGAAGCTTAAACGAATTGAGCCCTTGGTAAAGAAAGGAATCTCTTCATTTTTTATTGGTACATGTTTCCAGTATATGGTGATTACAGTCATCATAGGAGGTTGATACAGGCACATAATACATCTTAATTCTTTTGTCCGGTCCTTCTACTCCTATTTCTCCATCTATTGATCCCATTCATGTTGCAAAAGGTCTACCTCCATTTTTCCTTTTATCTATCTTTTATTATGCTTTTGATTTATATTTTGGATTTCTCATAGAAAAGAAACCATGAAGTATTTAGACTCTTATCTCTGATTTATTTCACTTAACATTATAATCTCACAATGCATCCATTTTCTTAACGATGACTCATTTATCCTCCTTTATAGCAAAGTAGTACTCCTCTATGTATAAATACCACATTTTCTATATCCAGTCATGTGTTGATTGACATATAGACTGGTTCCAAGATTTAGGTATTGTGAATTGCGCTGCTGTAAAATGGGTATGCATATATCATTGTAATTTACCTTTAACCTTTGGGGGAAGATACCTAGAGGGGGAATAGCTGAGTTGAATGGACATTCTATCTTTTCTACTAGTACAAGTTTGCAGTACACAGAGTTGACATTCATCTTAGGGAGTACTTAACACATCTTGATTCTTTTTAGGGGAAGGGTAAAAAAGGAATTTTTAAAATATTGCTTGTTATATATAAATAGATCAAGTTTTGGGGACCTGTTAAAGCAGAGAGCCCTTAACTTCATCAGCCTCATAATGAATCTGCTTCTCCTGTGCATGGGAAAAGGAAAAGAAAAGAATTAAAAAAAAAAAAAACTTCATCTCTCCCTGTTTGATTAGCTTTCAGAGTGATGGAAACAGTGGAACTTTTTGTTGACCTCTTTGCTATAATTCTAAATGACCTTATGCCATTAGCAATTAGATCTGTCTTTTTTTCAAAGACATTTGATTATTATGTGTATTCTTTAAAAAGCTTATTTATATCACATCAAATGTCTGTTTATCTTCTTAAAGTTTTAATATACATTTGTTTTTCATTTCAATGGGATATAATATTGATTTTAAAATAATTTTTTTCTACTTATTAAGCATAGACCAGAATAACTTTACTAAGGTTCGCTTTGCCGTTTGGTATCCCATTTATTCCCAAAGGCTAAAAATCCAATTTATCATTATTGATCTGTTTTTCAGTGCAGTGCAGAAATCTTTTGGATTAGGTATTTAGGCTTTGCTTGGTTTAGTTTTATAATTAAACTCCTACTAAAACTGAATTGTTCAACATTTTAATAAGTTTTGGCAAAATATGTATTTATTTTTAATCCCTTTCCTTTTTTGAAGAAGAAGACTTAAACCAATAAGAAGTGAAAACATTTTGTTATGTATAGAGTTAGTTCTCATTTATTATACAAGAGAATTTATTCAGAACTTTTGTATGCATTTAATACTGTGTTTTTGGGGAAACAGTATATCCATTGTTCCTGACTTCAGTGGATAAAGACTTGTGATAGGTACAGGAAAACCAATTATTATATACTGGAGTTAAATTTTGGATAGTCTGGTTGCAAGTACATTAAACTGTATAAATATAGTTAGAGGCCTGGCTGGAAGGTGATTCACAGTTGGGATAACAAGCAGCCATGGAAGAAGAGAGAGGAGGCACAGTTCAGAGGAGCCCTGTGAGGAACCCAACATGAGCAAAGGGGACAGAATTACACTGAGCCATTTCAAGAGCTTTATGGAAAATGTCCTGCTAGTGTGGGGGACCTGTATGATTGATTGGTGACAATTGAGATAAAATAACAAGAAACAACCAGTTAACTATATATAAAGTATTTGGTGCATTTTTTCCTCATACAGTATATGGAGTCATTGACATTTTTTGAGTAGATGTTCGTTCGGCTTTATTGTAATGCCAAAAGTTTAAATTCTCAGAATTTAGAGTAAAAAGGATTCTGCTAGATTCATGTCTTTGTGACTCACTTGCTGTGTCACTTTGGGACATTTCCTTGTAAATCTTGGTTTGTGCATCTGTCAATTACAGGATCTAACGGTGTTGTGATGAGGTTTTAATACATAATATATAGTAAGTATTTCGTATTGATGTCTGGGCACATAGTAAACACACAGAGTTTGATAACTTTTGTTAGGATATCAAAGTCAGAATCTAGTGTGATATTTCAGTGCCTGGCATCACCACAAAAGGGAAATATTGTTGCTTTTAGCAGAGTGAGTATTAAGATAAAAACAAAACATGCAATGTATTATCAGTAAAAGCAATATATTCATTGTTAGATCTCTTTATTTTATTTATGCCCCTGGATAACCCAGAATTTTCTGTGGTAGTGCAAGTGAAAGGAAAATGAATAATTTGAGCAGTTAACACATTGATCTTGGTCCTAATCTATAAATTTGTTTGAAATCTAGAAAACACTGATGAATTGTTTGTTTAAAATGAGTTCTTTGTAATTGTTCAAAATTTTGATTTATTCTGGCAAAGAGAGCCAAAGGAGGTGTTGTTTTGGATAAAAGCATTTCTGTCTAGTTCCTTATCATATCCTGGAGTTGTGGGGGTAGTCATACAGATTAATGAAAGTGCTGTGATAAGATTACATCAAGGTTGAGATATAGGCTATGGATATATCTGAACCACATCGAATTCTCTGCCTTTCCCTTCATCATGTTCAGTGTGACTGGACAAAAGAAAGGAAGGTGGGGATTCAAGTGGAAACTTAGATTGAATTCCAAACTTGGATTGAAATGGACTATTTTGATTCATCCATAGCCAAAAAAACTAATTATGACATAGTAAAATTAAGCTAAATAGTCTCAATTTTTTATTAAGTTTCAGACATGAAATGTAAGCCTGTGCTTTGGTTTTGTTCCATCTTTACTTAAAAAAAAATCAAAACAAAAAAAAGTCAGTCACTTACTCTAATGTTCCTTATCCCACTACTGAGCATTCTTACACGTGCTTGAATGCGATCCCAGAATAGATCCAGATGCTCGCATGAGGGTTGGAGCTGTATAATTGTTTTCAGTGTTTAGAAGATGCAGGGAACAATCTCTTCCCCAACAGAAGAGCAAATTGTAATCTTAGGATCCTTTGCCCTAGATTAAGCACCAGAGATCCTAACTAAATTATTTCTCTCTCTCTCCCACTAAATATATCTTTCGTTTTCTTTACACAATTTCTCCTTTACATTTCATTCAGCTTTCGTAAGCAGTAGAGAAAATTCAAACCACACAAGAGAGGATGGGAATCATTCTGTTAGTTGAAATAGACAGGAAAATGATTTCCCAGCATTTGCTTCAGCCAAATTATGGGACCGTGTTCTGTGAAATCTAATTTGATGAGATTTTCTTTGTCACTGTTGTTGAAAGACCCTGTTTCTACCTGAAACAAGAGTGTGCTCTTGCCCTTTACAAAGCTTTTCCTCGCCTTTCTGTCACCAAGTCTCACCTGCCCCCTCCTCTTGCAGCTCCTCTGTTTGATACCAGACATTTCCCTGAATTTTGGACTCAGCAGAACAGAAATTGTCAAATTTGTCAGAACCTTATCTATATATATTAAATGTTGTCAGTGTGTACACAGTAACATCAGGTGCTGAAGACAATCTCCCTAAGGGTTCGTAATTTTGGGGAAAAAAATTGGAAAACAAACGCCATCGGATTTCAAACTGATGGGTGCCAGTTTAGTGCTGGGATGAAACTGTTTCTTCCATAGCCATTAGGGAAAGGGAGAAGAGGGGGTAAGGGCATTTACGCTAATCCTGGGGACAAGCTTTCATGTCCTGTTTTGCTGACCAATTTTAGGCAGGTCGACTACAGTGTGTGTTTAGAGATCCGGTAGGCTGCCCCAGTTTCCCCAGATGACTTTAAAGTGTGTAGGCCTGGGAAGATCAGTGCCAAGATTCATCTTCCCGAATCAGGTGGCTCTAAATCAAATCTCAGTGACTTAAGAACCACTCACCATTAGACAGATGTCAGTATCAAGAGTCACAATATTGACACATTAATTGGAGATCTCTTGATTAATGCAAAACATACTCCTTCCTTTCTTCTTCTTGTGACAGGCAGCCCGTTTTTAGATATTCTTATCTCCAAAATGACACATGTGCTTGTCTTTACTGGGAAAAACTTAGTGATCTGGACTTCCCATTTCCACAAATGGCCTGCATTTATCGTTCAAACTCCATGCCCAGGCTGAGTGGGAGCACTGGATCATTGGGCTAGATTGGTTCATGCGTCAGGATTCTGCCTTGATGATGACTTTGTACTATCAACATTAAACCCCCTAAGTCCCATATGGGAGAAATTACAGGGGTGGTTTAGGTAAAATAGAATCTGATGGATGGTCATCATTGGGTCCCTCTAATTGCTGCTTTTTCCTAGTTCATCCTACTCATTCCATTACCATACCAAGTGTTAAGTACATAGTATCTTAAATTCTATTGTGGGCTTAGAACCCTACTGATTGTCATCCCTGTAACTTCATGGAGAAAGGGAGGAAGGGAGGGAGAGAAAGAGAGAGATTAATTTATGCATAAGTAGACCATCAGAAGCTTGGATAGGGATTGGATAGGGTAAAGTACAGGTAGACAGTTTCTAATCATATATTCTGTTAAATCTTTTGTCCATGTGAGAGTTTATCTAATCTGAAACTAAAAACCAAGGATCACTTATTTTGTTGTTTCTTTATCCTCTGTTTTCTCTTCCCTGGCTGCTATGAAATCAAAGGCACATGTAAGGAATACTGGAAATGAAAACCAGAACTGATTAATAATCTAAATATTCCTTTATGGTAGTTTCTGCAATATTAATAAATAAGAGCGGTTAGATAATTCTATAATTTAGAACCATTTTAACGCCAAAGCTTGAGAACACAAATGGGCCCAAGAACTAATATCTAGAGTTTGCCCCATGATGGGCATTGTGTGAAGAAATTAAAATATGTTAATAATTCCACTTAGCCTTCAGAATTAAACTGCAAGCTATACCATTATTGTCTCCATTTTACAGAAGATGAAAGTAGGAAGAAACTGCAAGTGCCACAAATTTCCAATTTGGCGTCATAGTCTGACTCATCCCCTGGTCCATACTGAATGAATACTGACTGAGTTGTATCCAGTGCAACTGGAGAAATTGTGTTCATAACAAAAGCAAACACTCACTTTTTAAAGCTGGGATTGAGTTTCATTTGGGGAATTAATAATTATTGGGCATTATATGCACAACAGTGTGTTAGATAACAGGGAGTAATACAGTCACAAGATACAGTTTCTGCCATAAGGAAGTGTATTTTAAAAATGACAGAAGCAACACGGAAAAGACACTTGCATGACAATATGGCAGATTCCGTTATAAACAGAAGGGTGGCGAGAAACTGATTCTATGATTTAAGAAGCAGAATCATCTTTGCAAAGGAGGGTACCACTGAGTATTCTTCACTAGCACAATTCCCTATGCAGACAGATGGAACTGAGCGTGCCAAGCCCAGGAGCCAAGCAGCCATGAGACGTATGCATTAAATCACAGTTTCTGCATGCATTCATAGTGCTAGTAAACTATATTAATAAATGTACTTTACACTCTGAGAATCTTATAAGCACATTTTTCTGTAATATTCTAGCATTTACATTGCATTTTAAAATAAATTTTGGTATCTATGATGGACCAAAAGATATAAAACAGTAGGCAAACGAACACAACATTGCAAGATTCCTAAAGACTTCTTTGTGAAAAACATGAGAAAAAACACAAGAAGATCACCTCTTCCAAAAAGAAGCGATTAGTCCATTACATGATGTTTAAAGTGAAGGAGATTTTGATGTTTTTAGTGCAATTTTTCTTAAACTTTAGTAAAGCATAGATGACTGTTGTTGTTGTTGTTATTGTTGTTGTTGCTGCTACCACTGCAGTAGTGAGGAGTTGAACTCAAGGCCTTTCCTTGTACCACACTCCCAGCCCCCACTGCAGCCTTTTTTGAGACAAGGTCTCCCTAAGCAATTCAGTTACCCATGCTGTTCTACAACACATGATCCTCCTGCATCAGAGTGCTCATATTACAGATGTGTGCCTCCATGCTCAGCTACACATATCCTCTTGAAGGAAAAACTCCTTTAGAATGTGAAATTATATTTTTTAAATGTTATTTAAATGTGTAGAAATACAAAAAAACAGAAAATTATTTGTTTACAGATCGTAATCAAAAATTTAAAATTTTTTTGTGAAATATCTTTGTCCAGTAGGGCTGCTATAACAGATTGCTCTACACAGGGTTGCTTTTAAGCAACAGAAATTTATGACTCACAGTTCTGGAAGAGAGAAATGCAAGATAAAGGTGCCAGCATGTTTGGTGTCTGGTGAGGGCCTCATTTCTGATTCATAGGTAGCCATCTTCATGTTGTACCTCCAATGATGAAAGAGTAGAGGGAGCTCTTTGGCATCTGTTTTATAATAATAACAGGTCATGTTCTCATTCATGAGGGCTCTGTCCCCATTTTCTAATGTCCTCCTGGAGGTAACATCTAACATCACCACACTGGGGGTTAGTATTCAGATAAGAATTTTGGGGGAAGCACATACATGGAAGCTATACCAAAAATTGATTATGAACAAAATTACAAAACCAGGAAGCCATAAATAGCAGGTGATAAACTGACAGAAAATTATGTTAAGTACTATTTACTTATGAGTAAGACTTACTTCAGGATTAAGCATTCCTTTTAGCATTTAAGCATCTAAAACTGCTAAGAAAAATGTAGAAGGTTGACATACTTACCTCACACGTCATGTATTTACTCATTTCTGATTTTTTTTTGTCAAACTCCTGCAGGACTGTCACTGGAAAAGTAAACAATGGTGGCATTAATCCTTCCTTACTTTAGATGCATTGTTTATATATTTCAGATTCTTAACTAGTACCAACAGGTGAACCTGTCCTCATCAAAATTATCATAAAGACAAAGGTCATACTCAAGTGGTCATTCTGAATGTGCAGATTATGGATTTACATACTTATTTTGTACCATCAGAATTAAAGTTCAACTATAAAATTCTCATTTTAAAACAGCCAACAAATAAGCTCCTGGAGTTCTAATTCCTAATCTGATCATTTTGGAGACAGAGCTAAACTGACAGGTGTCAAAGGGTTAAGTGTTTGACTTCAAGGTTCATAGTTAATAGGAGAGTGGGGATTATATCTGTAAGACTTAATTAGTCTTCAGAATATTTCATGCTATCCCTAAATGACTAATTTGTGTTTTATAAATAACCATATAGTGATATGAACAATACCATCTGTTTTCCTCATTCAGTTTTGTTTTTCTAAACATTTAATTTTTGGATTGGGAAGATTGCTTGTCTGGCATACACAAAGTCCTGGACCTCCAAAAATAATAATAAAGTATTTGCTTGCTTTAAGAAAAGAATAGTTTCAAGTAAGTAAGCAGAGACTTTCTAAAAGTTGCAAAGTCCAAAATAAAGATAGAGGGAAATACACAGGACATTTAGGAAGAAAATATACATTTGAAGATAATTCAAAAAACTTAGCTACAGTGAAATCTTTGGAAAAGTATATGTGAGTAAAATCACCTCTAAGATCCCCTAAGATATCTGATAAAATGGTAATAAAAGAAATCACCATATTTATTCTGTATAATATCTACTAGTAATAAAGTCAGCAACCAGTTTTCTTGGAAAAAACATGGAAAGTTTCATACAACTCTCATCAAAGCCTAGGGAACATAAACTGTACTTGAATTTCATGGATGAAGAAACTGAATTCCAGTGAAATCTTATAATTCACCATGATTGACGAGTAAATACATGGAAGGCTTTTTATTTAAATCAAAGTTCACATAATTTCAAATCATGGTTTGTCTCACAAAATACATCTACCTCTGTTTTAAAATAGTTAATCACCTTACCAGTTGAAATAATGTCAACATGCCACATAACAGGCATGAGTGAATCAATAATGAAAAAACTTCTTAGTAGCAGAAAGTAATTATATTATTTTCCCTTTTCCTACTAACTAATATGTAGGTTGTCTCACATTTTTATATTTTGGTTTCTCAAAAAGTAGTATATTGTAGGAAGGGAACAAGTGATATTGGAAAGGAAAGTGGGGAACTGCCTGATCAGTCCCTGTCTCACAGGGACCTCTGCATGGTGGATAATAATGGAGAGACAGCAAATATTGTCTACCAGCCACCAAAGACAGCTTTGCCTACAGTCACTGTTGTTTTCAAAGCAAATGGATTAATGGTTTGAAGATTTTAATGGGATTTTGTTCAGATTTACAATCAGAGACAAAAATAGAAATAATTACAAAGGATTATTTTACATCCCTTAGTAAAAATTAATTTTTGATTTGCACATTAGTCTCACATGACTTAAACTACAATGAAAGTTTCCAAATTTGCATTCATCATCCAAATGCACACATTGAGTTGCAAGCTATACAGTTGAGCTTCAGTTGGGTGGGGTCTGCTTGAATATGTCCAAGATCAACCTAATTGTCTCATAACTCTGATCCAAGCCTGCATTTCTCTACAATTTGCCCATATACCCTATGCTCCACTATCCTTGTATTATAATATATCATGAATTTAATATTGCAACTGATAGTTACAAGAGTTATTTTAGTCTCCTATTCAATAAATATGAATTGCTATCTGCTAAATGGTATTCAGCAGACTGTTTCAAATTTATGCACCAGCAAATGCAAAATATAGTGATTACAAAATATAACGCTGAATACCATACTCAACTACCAAGCAATCTATATCATGTTGCCTTGTACTCTATGATGCTTTCCTGAAGATGTTCTTTTTTTTATTCTGAAGAGAATAAAACAAATACAAAATAAAACAATATTCAATCAAAACAAAATGAAGAATGTGATACAAGACTTCAAAACAAAGATAAACCAACAATGGTCACCATGTTGCCCCTGGCTATCTTCAAAATAACTACCTATACCATCAGGCATAATGAAATCAAACACAACAGAACAGAATAAAACCAGTCAAAACAAAACAATGAAAGCCATACAGGACTTCAAAACAAGGCAGTTGGAATACCACAGTGGCTACCATAATGCATCTTGTTATCTTCAAAGTAGCTGTTTATATCATCAGACATAATAAAACAAATAGAATAGTCAATCAAAACAAAACAATGAACATAATACAAGACCCCAAAACAAGATGAAAGGAAATTAATAATGGCTACCGTAATGCCTCTTGTTATCTTCAAAATAACTGCCCATACCCTCAGCTATAATACAATTAAATAAAACAGAATAGAAAAAAACCAATCAAAAGAAAACAATGAAAGCAATACAGAACTTCAAACAAGCTCGTAGGCATACAACAGAGGCTACTATGATGCATCTTATCTTCAGAGTAGCTGCTTAGACCATCACACATATCAAAATCAAACAAAGCAAAATAGAATAAAATCAATCAAAAGAAAACAAGTAAAGCAATAAAGGTTTTGGAACAAGATAATACACAATAAGGTCTGCTATAATCCATTTTGTTATTCTTGCAATAACTGTCCATGCCATCAAATATAATAAAATCAAACATAACTAAACAATAAAACCAAGCTAAACAGAACCATCAGAACAATATAGGGCTTCAAAACAGAATAATAGATTTACAGTGGCCGTTGCCTTCCCCCTGTAGACATCTCCTCCCCTTTCACCTTCACAACCTCTATTTTGTATTTTGGATCCCACTAATTTCTCCAGTTTCTTATACTAGGGAGACAGTACAATGTTTACCCATGTGACCCTGAACCCTTTCACCCACGAGAATGCTCTCGAGTTGTATCCATTTACCAACAAGAGTCTCAAGGTTATCTTTCTTTATAGCTGAGTAGCTTTCCATTGTACAGAAATGCCATATCTTTCCTTTTCATTCTGCAGCTAATGGGCAAGCTACCCCTACTGCTTTTGCTGGTTCCCTGTCACATAGAGCATTGTTTTCTCTCTTTTGACTTTTAATCTGTGAATTCTGTTTTGAGTTAAATGTGTTTGTTGGATAAAGCATATTGATGAATCTTGTCTCCAGATTCACTCTACCTGTGTTTCTTTTTATTGGTGAAGTGAAGCCATCTACATTAATGGTTATGGCCAACATGCACTGGCTCATATCTGCCATGCTATTTTCCTGCCATTGGCTGTGTGCTTTTCCCCTCCATTCTATTTTCTGTCCCGCTTGATGATCCCTCTCTGCCACTCTTCCTGGAACCTTGGTCTTTTTTATCTCTTTCTAAAATGTACTTCAGCATTCTTTGTAGGGTTGGTTTGGTAGTCATGAATTCCTTCAGTTGTTTTTGGCATGGAAGTATCTTGTTTCCCCATTAATTTTGAAAGATAGTTTTGCAGGTACGTCAATCTGGCTTGGAAGTTGTTTTCTTTCAGGACTTAAAATACTTCATTCCAAGCTCTTCTTGACTTGATGGTTTGCGTGGAGAAGTCTGTTGTGATTCTGATAGGTTTTCCTTTATAGGTGATCTGTTTCTTTTCTTGAACAGCTTTTAATTTCTGTTCTTGTGTTGAATTTCTGAGATCTTGATTATTATATGTCTGGTTGTAGATTTACTTTGGCTATGGCTAGCTGGAGTTCTATATGCCTCACTTATCTGAATATCACATCTTTCTCCCATGTTTGGGAAGTTTTCTGC
>RJWT010031852.1:0-14269 GCA_004365215.1 Cuniculus paca | reverse complement strand
AACATGTGCAGTTTGGGATGGTGAGGTAAGCATTGCCAGGATGCTGTGCCTGCAGTGGGGTTCTGAACTCCCTAAACTCCTTTTTGTACAGTTTCAGCAGACCAGAGTCTGAAGTCTGCAATGCAGGTGAGTCCTTAGGCTCAGATGCTTATAAAGCTTGAGCCTGAAGAAGGTCACCCTGGAATTGGGAAAGCCTAGAAAAGGCTGCAAAGATCATGGAAGGAAAGATGAAAGAAGACAGTATATTATGAGGCTGAAGCGCTTCTTGTCTTTATCATTTTACTTGGATGGCAGCCTAATGAAAAACTCTAGTATTTTGGTCAAAAGTGTAGAAATGGTTTTGGCCTTTTCAAAGAATACATACAGAAATATGAGAACCTAAATAAATGACAAAAATTTTAGAGGCCAAATACCCTGTCTTCTTAGATTGGGAGTTGCACACCTGAAGAAACAACTTCATGAGGCCATAAAAGAAATTAGAACAGAGATACTATCTCTGGTAAAAGAAGAAATGAAAAACATAATAAAAGAATTGCTAAGCACCCCTAAAGAAGACATAGATAAAAAAGCAGAGGAGCATAGGAAAGTGAAGGAAACCTTGAATGAACAATATAAAAAAGATTTAGAATATATTAAACAGATTCAAAGAGATAGCCAGGAAATTAAAAACTCCATTGAAAGCTGGCAAAACTGCTTAAAAGAAACTAAAGATTGACTTTCAAACCTTGAAGACAGGTTTGCAATTTGTGATCATGAAAATAAAGATCTCTTGAAAACAACAAGGAACCAGGAAGTAACAATTCAATGGCTGCAAGGCAATGCAAAGAAACATAACTTATGAATAAAAGGTGTGAGTGTAAAAGCAAGGGTCAACTCAAAAGCCATTAGAAGTCTATTTACAGAAATAATATTGGAGAACTTCCCAAACATGTGAAGAGGAAGTGAATATAGAACTCCAGCTAGCCATAACCAAAATAAATCTACACTCAGACATATAATAATCAAGATTCCAGAAATTCAACACAAAAACAAAATATTAAAAGCTGTTAGAGAAAAGAAACAGATCATCTATAAAGGAAAAACCATCAGAATCACGACAGACTTCTCAACACAAACCATCAAGTAAAGAAGAGGCTGGAATGAAGTATTTCAAGTCCTGAAAGAAAACAACTTCTTCCCACCCAGATTGGTGTATCCTGCAAAACTATCTTTCAAAATTAATGGAGAACAAGATACCTCCATGACAAAGAACAACTGTGGAATTCATGACCACCAAACCAACCCTATAAAGAATACTAAAGGACATTCTAGAGAGACATAAAAATACCATGGGCCTAGGAACGGCAGCAAAGGGGGATCGTCAAGTGAGGCAGAGAATTGAATGGAGGGAAAAAGTAAGGAGCCAATGGCAGGAATATAGCATGGCAGAGACAAGGCAGTGCATTTTGGTCATAACCATTAATGTAGGCAGAAAGAAACACAGGCAGAGTGGATCAGGATATAGCATCCATTAATATGCTTTATACAAGAAACACATTTAACTAGAAAGAAAATTCGTAGGCTGAAAGTCAAAGGAGAGAGAACAATGCTTTATGTGACAGGGAGCCAGGAAAAAAAAAAAGTAGGGGTAGCTTGCCAATCAGCTGCAGAACAGATAAGAAAGCTGTGGCATTTTTATACAATGGAAAGCTACTCAGCTATAAAGGAAGATAACCTCAAGGCTCTTGCAGGTAAATGGATACAACTTGAGGTCATGTTCATGAATGAAATGGTTCAGAGTCACATGGGTGAATATTGTGTTGTCTCCATAGTATAAAAAACTAAAGGCGTTAGTGGAATCCAAAATGCACAATACATATTGTGAAAGTGAAAGGGGAGGAATTGTCTAAAAAGGGAAGGCAGCAGCCATTGTTAATCTATTATCGTAATTTGAAACCCATATGGTTTTCATTGTTTTGTTTAGTTTGGTTTTATTCCATTTTGTTTTGTTTAATTTTATTATATTTGATGGCATGGACAGTTATTTCAAAGATAACAAAATATATTATGGTAGCCATTGTGAATTCTTTATTGTCTTGTTTTGAAACCCTGTATTGCTTTCATTGTTTTGTTTTGATTGATTTTACTATACTTTGTTTTGTTTGATTGTATTATATCTGAAGGCACAGGCAATTACTTTGAAGACAACAAGAGGCATTATGGTAGCCAATGTTGTTTTACTATTATATTGTTTTGAAGTCCTGTATTGCTTTCATTGTATTGTTCTTTTACTGGTTTTATTCTGTTCTATTTTGTTTGATTTTATTTATGCCTGATGGTATGGGCAGTTATTGTCAAGATAACAAGAGGCATTATGGTAGCTATAATTGATTTCCTTTTATCTTGTTTTGAAGCCATGTACCATGATCATTTTTTTGTTTCAATTGACTCTATTCTGTTTTATTTCATTTTGTTTTATTCTTTTCAAAATAAAAATTTAAAAAATTCTCTCTTCTTTCAAGAACACTTGGGTTTTCCCCTTTCTTGAAATTCTTGCCAAAAATGAGAGGGGCAGGACATTCCTCAAATATTTCTTTCAAATTCTCCCAGACATTCAGAAAACAGTGAGAAAATGCAATCATATTATTAGGCCAAGAGAAAGACCATCAGTGAGAAGGCATTTAATAACTTGCATTAAAAAGAGCAATATGGCTCAGAGTACATGAGGTGTGTTTGGCTTTGAAAATGTGGAGACAGGAGGAAAGTAGAGTGGAAGAAGTTAATGTTGCTTATCAACTGTGATGTCTTAGAGCAAAACACATTTTATTTTTAAATAACTAATTTTGCTCTATAAAGAATAATTTTAAAGATGCTGATAATATGTTACAGAGGTTATTTTTGTTCCCCAAAGTTTCCACTTAAAAATCCTTCCTTTCATGAATTCTTTTACTCAGAGGCATTTGATGAGGACTTACCATGTGTCTTGATCTAGGTGCCAGGCGTACATTAATAAACACTGCAGAGTCCCTGCTAACATGGAGCTTATATATTAGCGTAAGGGAGTTAAAAATCAAGAAATACTTGTGTTTCATTATGTGATACATATGAGGTAAATATTGAAGTGTTAAACAGTGAAATGTTAGACAGTGATAACAATGTGGAGAAATAAGGCAGAGGCAAGTGATAGATGACAGGTGGCATTTGAGTCTGGGTGACTAGGGAAGACCTCTCTGAAGAGCAGACAATTAACAGTGATCTCAGTGACAGAGAGAAACTAGTCACAAAGAGGTGAGAATAAAGAGCCGTCGAGGGGGAAAGAGCAGATGGCTCAAAGGTCCTCAAGATGGTAAGTAATTATAATTTGAGGAAAAGAAACAAGATATAAGTGGTTGGAACTCAGTGACAAATGGAAATGTGGCACAAGGTGAGGCTGGACAGGTGGGCAGAGCTATTTAGGCATGGCAGTCTGTGGTAAGAAATTTAGATTTTAAGAGAAATGAGAAGCCATTGGGGGGTTTTAAGCAAGGAAGCAATTTTTTGTTTGGACAAAGATTTGTACAGAGCAAGAGAGCAAGTATGGAGATCTTTAGGAAACCACTGTAGTAATGTAGGTGAACAGTGGTGATTTATCTAGGATAGTCTCAGTGAAGATGGAGAGAAGAGTGTGTATGGGGTAGGTGTGGAAAGTAGAGTCAATAGAACTTTCCAATAGCTTGTATGTGAGATTTAAGAAAAAGAAATCACAGCTATTACCTCTGTTGTTGGCTTAAGCACTAGGTGGATGGTGACACCACTGGTGAGACAAGTGGGCTGCGAATAACAGACCCTGCTAATTCCCTCTCTGATAACTGCTCATTTTTTCCTCCTTGCCAACAGAGCCTTCACTTTGTTTAGGATGACAATATGTCCAGTCTTAAATTATGAATCAATCATAATCCAATTCCCCTTTTCTGGGTACTCAATTTCCCCATCTCCTTTGCAGCAAAAGGAGACTTATTTCTGGCCAGTGAAATCTAAATGAAGGCCTCTGGGGACAGATGTGGCTGAACACAATTACAGTGGCTTGAACTGTGGCTGACATCTTCTGATGTTAAAATGAAGAGTATGAAGACTCAAGACCAGGATGTTAAGGATGCTGAAGTAGTAAAACAATTTGCCTGTGTCCTAGATAGTACCATTTTGTAGCTGAACCAACATGAGCAATCATCTGTGGCTAGATACCTTGCTCATTAAAGAAAATAAACATTTGTTTAAGTCCTTTGTTGTTATTCGATATAAGAAGGTCAAGGGATCCCCTGGTCTGGTCGTGCATGCCTGTAATCTCAGCACTTGGGAGGCTGAGACAGGAGGATCGTTGTGAGTTTGAGGCCAGTCTGGGCTACAAAGTGAGCTCAAGGCCAGTCTGAACAGCATAGTGAGACCCTGTCTCAAAAAGACAAGGGCTGGGGACTTAGCTCAGTGGGCTAAGCACCTGCCTGGCAAGTGCAAAGTTGTGAGTTCTATCCCTGGTGCTGGAGTGGTGGGGGGAAGGTCAAGGGAAAGAAACAAAGGTTCTTCTCTGACCGTGTTAAGTTTTAGATGGCTGTTAGATATTCATGTGGAAGTGTCTGTTTAATATCTTCCCTCCCCTAATGGAATAAAAACTTTTAGGTCTTTTAGGATATGAGTATCATACTAGAAAACATGAAAAGAAAAGTTTAAAAGTGATCCAAGTTGCAGTGGTCGCAAGGGAGCCTAAATTAGCAGCTTAGCATCAATATATAAAACTGATTCCCTTAGCATTGTTAGATTAGCAAGATGGAAGTTGTATGAATAGTAATGATAGTCAAGTTTGGAAAGTGAAACAAGCTCAGTCTGAGGACCAGGTAAGTCCTTGACCTTTCTAGTAATTTCCATCACTTTGGTGGAGCAACATTGTCTTGTACTAAAGTATGTGTTTCTGTCAAGATACTGTCTTACCTGTATAACACAGTGTTCATGGTTTGCTATATTTTCTCCTCTGATACGTAACAAGAAGCCTAGTGAAAATTCCCCACTAATGTGCTAGGCAACCTAAAGTAGGCCAACACTGGGCTTTTAGCACAGTTTCTGGTTTCCGATAAAAATCAGCATCAACAAACCCAATTGCACCTATTTCCATTACAACTGTCATCCAGTGCTAGATCTCCCATTTTGCACATTAAAAGTCTTCCAAGCCATGTATTTCTTCCTGAACATATTATCTGTATGCTGGATGGTTTGGACTCCATTTATAGAAAACATTTTTTTTTGTCAGTGCCCCTTCCAAAACAGCTATTGATTGTGTGTGTGTGTGTGTGTGTGTGTGTGTGTACAAGTGAGTCTGCAAAATTGACTTCACGGGGTAAGTATCTTGTATTCTGCTCATACTGTGAGTCTGTTCTCCTGAGGATAATTTGCTAATCAAATTCTGCTTCCATATTCCCTTGTTTATCACAATGCGTGGGGTTTTTGACCCTTACACCTTTTCACTTTGTCTCCCCATAATTGATTACAACCAACTCTTGTATTTTTTAAAACAGTTTTGAATCTGCATTAATTTTTAAGTCCCTGAGGAGCATTATGTTCCCAAACATTATGTTCTGCACTTTCATGCTTGTATCACTTTGTGTAGTGCCAGACACCTCCTGGGATCCCAAGAAATGTTTCTTTTTAAAAAGATGGGTGATTACCCTGGGATGCTTATAAAATATCGTTCTCAGTTGAGTTACTCTCACTAATTATTTATCCCAAGTGGCTAGGTCGAAATATTGGTTAAGAGAAAGATGGTAAGTCTTTGGAAAGGTCTTACTAGCCTTTCCTTTCTGTAAAAACAGAGATGAATATCAATTGGTCTTACAGGAATATTGAAAAGAAATGATGAAAAACAATGGGATGACAAAGGGTTTTGTTTAAAATATGACAGGCTAGGGAGATGATGGAATCATTCTCACCAAGCAGGCCTTGGTGAGAGGACTCCAATGCTGTGCTCTGCTCATCAACTGTGGAGAGTGGCAGCCAACAGGACCCCTTTCTGCTGGTGTCGTCTACTGCAAACGGTTGGAACTTCTTTCCAAGTACTCAAGACAGACTGTATTCACATTTCCTCATCTCTCAGCTTCTCATCTCTACAGAGAACACTTCCAATGCCTTCCTACGAGGCACACTTGAACTTCCCTCTGCATGTCTCTAAGGCTGTTTGGAGGCCCAGGGATAGGACCATGGACAGGGGTTTCGCCTACCAATCACTGACAGCCGGAAAGCTAGTTCTCCTGCTGCCAAGAATCCCTTGGAGAGGGTCTTTAAACGAATGAAAAGATTCTTTACCCAGGGCTCAGCTTTCCCTTCTCTTCCTTTGGAGAGGCACAGTTTCTTCTG
Organism: Cuniculus paca; assembly: GCA_004365215.1. Classification (NCBI taxonomy): domain Eukaryota; kingdom Metazoa; phylum Chordata; class Mammalia; order Rodentia; family Cuniculidae; genus Cuniculus; species Cuniculus paca. Next base: position 7,915 of record RJWT010031852.1, on the reverse strand, counting down.
GAAACACGAGCTCCCTCCTCCAGCTCCATGCTGCTAAATCACATAAGGAATTCTGATTTTTGCAAAAATGTGGCTCTTAAAATGTTTAAACATATTTTCATTATGAAATATTTCAAACAAGTAGAAAAATGTAGAAAATAGTTTAACAAACATCCGTGCATGAAACATTCACTTAACAAATCCCAATCTTTGAGTTCTTTGTTGTAGGGTTCGTTTGTAAAAAAAATCTTGCAGTACAGTCGAAGCTCCTCATCTGATCCCATGCATTTCTCTATTTTTCCTTTTCCTTCTTTTTCCAAAAGTAACCATTACCTTGAAGTTGTGTAAATCATTCCCATGCATGCTTTTATGCTATTTATTATGTGTATGTATTTATAAATATATAACTTTGCCATGTGTTTGTAAAGTATAATGGAATACTATATGTCATGCAGCACATAACATTCTGCCATTTTTTACTCATCATTATTTTTTAGATTTATCCATGTTGCAACCCAAAGAATTAACTCATTTCTTATAACTGTTGTATATTGTTCCCCCATTTGAATATACACAAACTATGTATCCATTCTCTTGTTTTAAAGATGGGTAGGTTATTTTTAGTTTGTTATTTGCTGTAATAAACAATGAAGCAATCAAAATTCAAATAGCCTTCTGTACATGTTGTGTGATTTTTTTCTAGGCCAGAGTTCTTCACCCTTTACACGGTTGACATTTTGGACTGTCCAAGTCTTTGTTGTGTGGTAGGATGCTAAGCAACATCCCTCTCTTCTACCCACTAGGTGGATACCTGCAGCACCACTTCCTGCCCCCTGCGACACCAATCTCATCAAACATACAGATGTGTAGCACTGCAATTGGCAACTGTGGATAGTATCAGAATTTCAAATATTTGCCAATTTAATAGTAAGAAGTTGTGGCTTTTTATTGTTTGATTTGATTTTGTTTTGCATTAGTTTCTAGTGACATGAAACTTTCCTTCGTGTTTCTATTGGCTGTTAGAGTTTGTCTGTGTGACTTGCCTGTTGACAATGTTTGCTAATTTTCTTTTTAGTTATTTGGTTTCTTTTTATTGCTTTGTAGAGGTTTATAATTTTTTAGACAATACTTTGATGGTTTTATATGTGGGAAAATACCTTCTCTTGTCTAAGTTTATCTTTACTCTTGGTTAATGATGTCTTTTTATTTTAAAATGGTAAAATGCATCAGCATTTTTTTGTTTTATACTTTCATGCTTTATTTAATAATTTCTTTCCACTCCATAGGGCATAAGATAATCTCTTATGTTTTATTCTAGAAATATAAAATTTTCATTTTCATCTTTAAGACTTTAAGCTTTTTGCCATGTGAATATATGTAATATTTAATATATAATATGTATATATAATTACTGTAGCATATATTCATTACATAGTTCATTATTTTTGCGCCTGCCTTATAATGCTCTCTCTGGTTTAAGTTTTGGTAATTGGCAAAGCAATTCCCTGACTTGTTCTTCTTCAATATTGACTTGGTTCTTACGGTTGATTACCTAAACAACAGATATTCTCTTTCTCCTTTCTAACTGAAGCTCAGCTGTTTGCGAGTATCCGTGCGCCCTGAATCATAATGTGTAGCCTAAGCTTGTCATAAGAGCAATTCCATTCCATTGAGCTTGATTTGGCTGTAGGCATATGCTGCATCTCTTGCCGATGAGTACTAAGTGGAACTGTGCTAGAGAGGGTGGAAGCGGGTGGGTAACTTTTCCTCTCATTGAAAAAGAACATAGGAAAAGTCTTGCCCTTCCTATCTTTATGTGAAGTGGGAGGAAAATGTGATGTCTGATACTGTGGCAGTCTTCTTGCCACCCTGAGGGCACAAGTTGGAAATCACTACATTGGGAATGGCTAAATTGGAAAAGTGAAAAGTTACAGGTCCCTAAGATATCATTGTGTGACTGAAGTGACTGATACTAGAACATCCTGTGATCCGAAATAATAAACCTCTTATTGCTCAAGCCACATGAGGTTGCATATTCTGTTACTTGCACCCAAATACATCCTCAAGTATCATGAAATATTTGAGGTCTTAGTTTCTACACGAATTTCATGATCATTGTTCACTTTCTACATGCATTTTGTAATCATTGTATCATTGTTCTGTGTCCCAATCAGGTTGGTCTTTTCTGTGTGTGTTTTGTTTTGTTTTGTTTTGTTTTGTTTTGTGTTGTGTTGTGTTCTGGGGATTGAACCTCAGGGCTTCACACTAAGCTACATCCTTAGCTTTTTTATTTTTTATTTTGAGATAAGATCTTGCTGATCTGCGCAGGCTGGCAAATTTGCAATCCTCCTGCCTCAACTTCCCAAATAGCTGGGATTGCAAGTGTATGTTACCATGCCCAGCTTAGGTTAGGACTTTTAAAATTGAATTCACATTGAAAAAAAATGTTAACTTTGCAGAACTGACATACCATGGTAATGAATATTCCAAGTAATGAATATGGTGTATGTCTCTATTTTAAAAATCTTTAATACTTTCCATAAAACTATTTTATACATAAAATCTACATTTTAGTCATACATAAAATCCTTCATCTAATTTTATATTTATTCCTAGACACTGTATTGTTGATTGCTATTAGGTATAGTATCTTTGGTTTGTTATTAAATATTATACATGATACATACTGAGATATAAGGTTCCAGCTGAATTTTATATGTTAATCTTATACCCATCAATCTTGCTGATTATCTTTCTAGTGCTGATGCTGTTTTTGTAAAGACCGTTTTATTTTCTTAATAGACAATTACATTATCCAAGTAAGGAGTTTACCTTCTCCTTTTTCCTGCTTGGCTAGAGGAATTGGTGCAAATGTGGAAGCCTGTGGTTTCTTGATCCAATTTCTTTTCATGTGCCTTTTCTTCTCGCCTCGCTATTCCCTCAAGTAAGGCCCATCACCAGGCATTGGGCAGCTGTTTTATTCTCTTTAACAAGGCAGTCTATGTGTATGGGGTGGGGGCTCTCAGTCTAGCCCGTAGTTCAGGCACTGACCTGCCATTCCACCTGCTCTCCTCACCCTGACAGGTCACTTTTAATCTCCTCTATCATACAGAAGCCCTGTTCTAGGACCCTCTGCCTGCTTTCAGCCCTGGGGCCCTATAGGAACTTGTCTTCAGCCCCATTCATTGCTTCGTATTTCTGGCCCATAGAAAAGTTTATATATTGAGCCAATTGCATCTTTGAGTTTTTCTCTTATATTTTAGACTGCTATGATTTGGATATGGTTTGCTCCCATGTTGAAATTTAATCCCCATTTTGAGGTATTAGAGGATAGAAACTAATCTGACTAGTGTTTAGCGGTAGAGCCTTTGGAAGGTAATTAGGATTTTATAAGGTCATCAGGTGGAGCCCCTTTGACTGAAAATTGGTGGCTTTATAAGAAGTGGAGAGAGCTCAGAGGGACACACATGCACACCCCACATGTGCCTTGTCTCCTGCCACATGATGTCCTGTGACACTTGGGAACTCTGACAGGAGGAAAGTTTTCTAATGCAAACCTTTGAACCTCAAGAACTGAGCTAAATAAACTTCTTTTTAAAATGATGTTAGTTAGCCTCAGGTATTTTGTTACAGTAATACAGAACAATAGAATAATCATTGCTTTTGTGTTTAAAGCTGAGTCAGTACCTCAGAGGCTTAGGTACAACAATGTTACCTTGACCAGAAATCATAATGTCTGCTTACTTTGTAAAGGGAGACAGAAGTGGCTTAAGGATATAGCAGTGGCAGAATAACATAGCAATTATCATCAAATACAGTGCCACTTAGAATTTTCACAGTGTCCTTCAGGTCTTCGTGCTTTGTAAGCCTTAGCTCAGTCTGTATATGTCATCTGGTTAATGGGGAATGGAGGTAAATATAATTTTCTTCATCTGAGAAAAATAAGGCTTCTCATTTAATTGCAACTTAGAATAACCAGACAAAGCTAAGATTCCTCCAGAGATGAAGCTGGGCCCACTCATCCCACACCTTGTACAAAATAATCCCCAAGAGAAGTTTTTGAATTGAGCAAATCAAACTCCAAGACCATTCCTGACCTTATTCAACAGGATGTCCCATGAACTCAGAAGACCCTTATCGAATGTCCCCAGAATCTATGCAGTACCATGACTTGAGCAAAAGAAAGACAGACATAAGAGCAACATGAGTTGATTTTAAGAAAATTTGGGGAAAGGAATTGTCAATGGCATTTCATCTGGAACGCAAATTTTGATTGAGATTTAGATTTTTTTATACTAATCTTATATAAACTAGCTTAGTATGTAAATATAATCAAAATAGCATTCATTAAAATTGCAAAACTTATTTATTGAAATATGTAAAGCAGCCAGCTGCAACAGTGGTGACTAAGAAGTGTAAAAATATTTTGTTCGGCAAATATTTATTGAGTTCCTACTATGTGCCAGCATCATACATGAAGTAGGAGTAGAAAAATAATAACACAGGCCCTTGTGCAGCTAAGAAATGGGCAAATACATAATACCAATAGGAAGTGATAAGCTTCTTAAAAGTATGTTAGTTATGCACTTGTCTTCACAGCAGCATTATTCACAATAGCCAAGAAGTAGAAGCACCCAGGGTATCCACGGATGTTATTCAGCTTTAGGAAGGAAATTCTGACACCTGCTACAACATGGATGAACCTTGAGGGCATTCTGCTAAGCCGGTCACCAAAAGACAAATACCGCATCATTCCACTTAGATGAGGTACTTAAAGCAATTAAGTTCATAGAAACAGAAAGTAGAATGGTGGTTGCTAGGGACTGGGGGTGAGGGGTAAATGGGTTTATTTAATACGTAGAGCGTTTCAATTTTGCAAGAAGGGAAATTTCTGGAGATGGGTTGCACAAAAACATGAACATTCTTAACATTGATGAATTGTGCACTTAGAAACAGTTAGCATAATAAATTTTATGGTGCATCTCACCACGTTTTTTAAAGTGAAAAAAAAATTATTAGTTCTATGAGGGCAGGGGCCTGTTGTGTTCGTGCTTGAATTTCCAGCATCTATAGAAGGCTTGACACACCGTAGGTACTGGACTAATATTTTGCCTTCCTCTGGCTTCTCCTTGCCATCCAACATCCCACACACCAGGATGAAAGCCAAGTAGTTCTGGGAGCCACTTCGGCAAACAAAGTCACTTCTCTCTGCAGGGAACTGAAGGGAAGAATTTTAAATATTTGTGATTTGGTATTTGTCATGGTCACATCAACTATTCTGTACTTCTCAATTGTGCTTATCTGAGCTCTTTTGGTATTTAATTTTCCCAAAGATGGATCCTGTTTCTACTTCCCAAAAGAGAATAGAATTGTGATGAACTTTGTAACATTACAAAAAAAAAAAAGTGGAAGGAAGTCTGTGAGATGAAATCATTATTAGACCTTGGTACAAATGGCCCATGGGCCCTGGTAGCAGCCAGGCATAGGAGGAAGGGTGAGGTAATTAGCATGTATTTGCAGCTCTGTGTCTATCTTTGTTCCTTCCCTTCACTGGCTCGGTCTGAGTCTCTTGTTTATTTTTGGCCAAGGGAAAAAAAAAAGGCAAAAAAAGTTTCCCTATACTTTGGCTTTTCTACTTTTTCCCGGTGTGCTTGGTTTTCTCTTGCCTTGATCCTGTTTGCGGCCCACTGTCTTCACTGTTCCTCTTCCTTTGTGTTCTAGAACCCTGGAATAGTACTGAGTATCTGGGGAGAGAGAGCAGGAATGTGCCGTATTTCATGAGATACAGGCTGGGAGGGCCCAAGGGATTCAAATGGAGGAATTTCTGTTTCTGGTCCAGGCGTTGGGCAGGGCTCCTTGTTACTGGTCCTGGCCCTCCTGCGATCATGGGAATACATGCCTGATTTTGCAAAATATCTTCCATAAAGTGTAATGCCTCTGTTGGGGGGTGGTGAACAATATGTATGTCCCTAGAAACTTCCATGTGGCTCTTGGCATGAGCATCAGCAGTCATGTGTCCACAGGCTTCCATCCCACAGATGACATCAGAATCAGACTTTCTTTCTTTCTGGGGGTCAGGCAATAAGGAAGCTGTTTAGCTCATGGCTACCAGGAAGCAGATAGCAAACAAGATAAAGAGGAAGGGACCAGCTATAGTCCCAAGTCACACCCCAATGGCTCACTCTTTCAACTATACCTGCTTCCTAAGTAGTTCATTCAGCTATGAATTCATTGTTGGATTAATGTTAATCCATTGATGAGGTTACCCTCATGATCTGATTAGTTCCCAAAAGCCTAGGTGTTCTTTGGAGAACATTTTAGATCCAAACCATAACAGAAGCAATTTCTCCCTGTACAAACTAAGAAATAAAATTTCAGCCAAATGTAGGGGTGCACACCTATAGTCTCAGCTCTCCAGGAGGCTGAGCCAACTAGTTTACACATTCAAGGCCATCCTGCACAACTTAGCAAGACCGTATCTCAAAAAGATTAAAAGAGTTGAGGATGTATATAGCTCAGTATTGCAGTGTGCTTGCCTAATGTGTACAAGGCCCTGAGTTCAATCTCCAGTACAGAGAGACACAGAGACATCTCCAAAGCATACTTCCTTGTATGAAGTATCCTGCTCCCACATAAACAGTATTAACTTGGAATTTGTGACAATCAGAGTGAGTTTGCAAGAGTCATCCAGGCTCTTGGGAAGAGGGTCATGAATTTTTTAGATGACTGGCTGGAGTCCGGAGAGTGGTTCAGAGCTGTAGGACAGAACTTCCGGTGAGTGTAGCAAACTGGTCTGGAGAGAAGCCCATGACCTTGGCCTTGTTACCCTGAAAGACTATGGTCAGAACCATGAATATCACAGGCCATTTTTCTGGTCTTCTGACCTTCCTTAGGCCACTTTGGCTGTGTTCCACATGGTTTTCCCTGGGAAGAAGTAAGAGAGCAGAAAAGAAGAATTTTCAGAAAGTTAGGTTGACCTTGAGTCTCTGTTGCCTATACAAACTCTGATTTGTGTTATAACCTCATTGCTATACACAGAGATTTGTCCCTGGCTCTTCCATGCCTCCTGCCAGCTTCTTGCTCGTAATTCACAAGGCCTTTGCCCATTTTCCATCTCCTAAACGCTTTTTCTAGATCTTCCCACAGGGCCCTGATGCTAAGCTGGCTGGAACTAGTGGAAAGTGAATTCCTGCTAAGAAATTGGCTGGTAACTTTGGAGTTATGTTCTCTCTACATGCTGCATTTGCATCTTAATAGGGACATCAAAACCAAAAAACTTTAACGCTCAAAGGATTGAACATTGAGGGGTAGAGTATCAGGTTCTTTGACCTGAGGGGGTTGGGGTGGGGGCTGCTGCCTCAGTATTTTGGGCAGCAGTAACAAAATACCATAGAGTAGGTATCTTATAATCAACAGAAATTTATGTCTCATAGTTATGGGGGCTGACGTCCAGGATGAAGACTAGCAGATTTCGTGTCTGGTACGGGCCTATTTTTATTCCTAGATAATCATCTCCTCAAATGGTAGAAAGGGCCAGGTATCCCACTGATAAGGGTCTGCTTTCACATTCTGATCACTTCTCAAAACGTCCTACCACTAATGCCATCACACTGGTGATTAGATTTTTAATATAAATTTCAGGGGGACTCAGTCTTTCCATAGCAGCTGATGTCTATAGATCTATCTCTTCGCATGTGTATACACATCTAAATTGGCCCTGATGTCAATGCCAGGCCAGATAGCCTCATGTCCAGAATAGAAACATTCACTTTACAGCAAAAGCAAGAACTTTGTGCCCTTGTCCATAGGCTTGGCCTTCAGGGAAGAGAACCTGTGTCCCTTGTGCCAAGCCTGACTTGCCTGTTCCAGGCTGGTCTCTCTGAGCTGCTGATTCTCTGGATTAATGTACTTTTGACCCAAGAGGAGTGAAAAAAGA
>RJWT010031851.1:0-14258 GCA_004365215.1 Cuniculus paca | reverse complement strand
TTTAAAATACAACCTTTGGGCTCAGTGGTAGAGTATATGCCCAGCATGTGTGCAGTGCTGGCACTAAAGTGCCAAAACAAAAGCATTTTTTAAAAAAATGGGCAGAAGACTTTGTTATAGCTTGTGTCTAGATGTCCCCCCAAAGCCTTATTGGGTAGTCATGGGGTGAGCTTTTTCAGAAGTGGCTGAGTCTACAGTATATGACTGATTCTTGGTGTGATGCTAGGATTAAGGGTACTAGGATTAGAGGTCGGTGACTACTAAATCAGTCTACTGATTGGTTTGGAATTGCCCTAATCCTGGTAGCCTGGATACAATATAAGGGACAGAAGGGTTGGCTTGTTCCTTGCTTGCTTTGCTAACTTCTGCCCACCGTGAGCAGTTTCTCCTCTGTGATGCCTTTGTGCCATGCCACCCTGCCTTGGAGTCAGCTGTTGGACTGAAACCTGTACAAACTGTGAACTAAATAAACCTTTCCTCCTTAAACTTTATGTGTCTGGTATTTTGTCTCAGCAATGAGAAAAGTAACTAAGACAGAATTCAATAGTAACTTCACAAAGGAAGATATTAAAAATGACCATAAAGAACATGAAAGAGTGCTGAACATCATGAGTCATCAGAAAAATTAAAAGAAAAACCACAATGTGATATCAATACTCAATGATCCAGGGTATGGAACAAGTACTTTCCCACAGAGAAACCTGGAACCTAGTTGAAAACTCTACTGTCACCATCTCCAACTTTTTAAAAACTTTGAACTTGTATTTTGCAAGGAAGTTCAATGAGACAATGGAGCTTACGTACGAACACAGGAAAATGCATCTGTGTACGTGTAGACAGTACCTTGCTGTATTATAGCATTGTCTTATACAGCTTCCATAACACACCTGATTTGTTTTGGATTTGATTCTCACTGAACTTCCATGCACTATGAGTGCACTGCAATTTAGTGCATATATTTTGTATCAACACATCTTCAGCTCAGAAGGGGTTCAGTAACAGACCCAAGAAGCCATACTTTCTGTTTGAACTAGACTTGCCTTCCATGTCTATAGATTTACCTCTTCTGAAGATTTGATATAAATGAAATTATACAATATAGTCTCTTCTGACTGGATTCTTTTAACATGATATTTTTGAGTTTCATCCATGTTATATCATGTATCAGTGTTTCATTCCTTTTTGTTGTGACAAAATACATGTAAGATTTATTATTTTAACCATTTAAAAATGTATAATTCAGTGGCATTATGTGCATTCACAATATTGGTTAACTTTCACCACTGTGTATTTCCATAACTGTTTCATCATCCCAAACAGAAACTATATCCATTAAACACTAACCCCTGACTTTGTCTCCCCAACCCCCACCAGTACCTGGTAACCTCTGGCTTACTTCCTATCTATGTGTACTTGCCTATTAATAGAATTTCATTCCTTTTTGTGGTTGAATAATATTTTATCATAGATAACCACTTTAAAAGATCCATTCTTCTGTTGATGGATACTTACATTGTTTACACCTTTTGGTTTTTGTGAATAATGCTGCTGTGCACACTGATGTAAATATGTTTGAGTCCTTACTTTCAACATTTTTTTAATATAAACTAGGTGTCTTGGTTACTTTTCCCGTTGCTGAGATAAAATACCCAAAACCCAAAATGAAGGAAGGAAAGGTTTATTTAGCTCACTGTTTGTAGAAGTTTCAGTCCAAAATCAGCTGGCTCCAAGGCAGGGTGGCATAGCACCGGGGCAACACTTCAAGGCAGCAGCCAAAAAAGCAGCCAGAGCAAAAGGGGGAAAACAGGCCTCTTCTCCCTTATATTGTAAGCAGGCTAACCACCCCCCCGCAAGGCAGGTGTAGCACTCATACCACCTCTGTGCTCTCCTCTTGCACAGGCTGAGGATATTTACAAAATAAGGATCCTGGCTCCCTGCCAAGTCTCTTAGTTAAATTTCTAAACTTCTCAAGTTGACACAATGTATCAACCATAACACTACAAGGAAATTACTGGAGCCTATGGTACTTTAAACTTCTCTTTTGTGTGTTTATATGCTGTTGGAGAGTGAACCCCTGGACTCCCCACTGAGCTTATCCACAATGCTTTATTTTTTAATTTTGAGACAGGGTCTCATAAATTGCTGAGTTGGGCTCAGGCTGGGCTCAAACTTGTGATCCTCTTGCCTCAGCCTCCTATAGTACTGGGATTATACGCATTCACCACAATACCTAGCTTTAATGTTTAACTTTTTGAGGAATGTCAGGCTGTTTTCCCCAGATACCACACCCTTGTATATTCCCACCAGTAATTCCTGAGGGGTACAATTTCTCCACATCACCTCATTACATTTTATGTGTAATAAAATACTTTTAAAAAGAAAAAAGTATATTGTATATTAGTACTTTAATGTCAGTCTATTCCTGCTTTTTAAACAAGAGGCCCAGATTTGTGTTTTACTGTGAGCCCCACAAATTATGTCATTTGTACTGCCTACTAGGATGGTAAAAATTAAAAAGACTGACAACAAAAACTATTGTTGAGAATCTGTAATACCTGGATACTCATATATTTTTGGTAGGAGTATCAAGTGGTACAGCCATTTTGAAAACTTCTCTGAAAGTTTCTATAAAGTTAAATATGCATTTATCATATAAGAGAAAGATAAACATGGATACAAAAGACAGTTGTTATAAATTTTAAAAGATTAACCTGAATAAACTATTTGGAATGTAGAATCCAATGAACAGTTAAATCTGTAGATTGGATGGGTATATAAAGGGTGAAGGAAGGATAGAAAAGGAAAAATAGCATATTTCCATTTCAGTGGTTTGGTTTGGTTTTTGTTTAAGTGGGTGAGTAGTATGCCATCAATTGTGAAATAATGAAAACAAAGCCATGGGGGAGAGGAGGATTAAATGATGGCTTTTAACATGTTGATTTTGAAATATATTAGCCCCATCATTATAGTTCATTTTTTTTGTCTTTTCCCTACACCTTCCCAAATGGATGACCCATTTCTATCATTTTTTTCCACCTAAAGGGACACTATTTAATTTCAGCCTCCCTTATAAGCCTGCACAGTATGACAAATCTCCTAGCATTTTGCTTATTCCACTCAGGTATCCAACTATAATTTCACCTACATGCTTTGTACTGGTAGTTAGTTCTCATCAATCATAAGACATTATAAATGTTCAATTTTTTTGTCTTGTTCTTTTTATGTCAAATTCTCTAATTTAGCAGTATCTCTCCAGACAATCAAATTTGTGTTTTCACTGAAATTTAAAAAGTAGAATTTTATATAATACTTAACTTGTAGACACATAGGCAAAAATGAATTTAAATAATAAAAGGATAATGTCTTCTGACTTAGTTCTGGAGAACAGAAGCATTACAGTATACATTCCAGGAAAGAAGTTTGGGAATGATACAGATCAACAAATGACTTTTCCAGTTCAGTGCAGTTTTTGGTCTTTTATTGATATGGATTCTTCTTCAAGGAGAAATGCACAGAAAACCAACACTCTAATTGGTCAGATGGTAAAGTACATATTTATGTTATTAGAACGGTGTTCAGAGAACAGTCACAAATTTTAATATGTCTTTTTAATTTTTTATTCATTTCTGTATTAAGTGCTACAACTAGTGACTCAGTTTAAATTTAACTGTGTGTGTGTGTGTGTGTGTGTGTGTGTGTGTGTGTGTGTGTCTGTGGTGCTAGGGTCAGACCCAGGGCCATGAGCATGCTAGGCAAGTGCTCTATGATTGAGGTACATCCCTAAAGTTTTTAATATTTTTTAGTTATGAAAATAAGATGTCTACTCAATAAAAATTTCCATTTGAATCAGTATTTGGAAGTCTTTAATAAGTAATGTGTAAAAAAGTATTAAATGAGAGTTTTTTAAAAAAAAATTTGCTGTCCACAAGTCCCCAGGCCATTGAAAAATTGCTTTAAATTTTAATTAATAATAAAATGTTGGTATTTCTCAACCTTTTATTCATGCAGTATGGTTAATAAGTCATTAAATAAGTTATATATATTGTGAAAAATTTGTAATTTTTCCAATTTGTTCAAAGTTTATTGCTTATCTGTTACATTTTGATTTGATGTAGGACTGCAGTTTGATTCCAGCTAACTTTGTGGAAGCTTTTGGATTATTGATTAACTGCAATGAATCTTCTCCTTGCCACCCACTTCTGCCAACTGTGCAGCACACCTTAAAGAAAGCCACTGATCCTGAAGGGCTACTTAATTTAGCTTCTAAACAGTTCACTACAGAAGATTTTGAAAAGGTAAAGGTAGATAAGATGGTTACTCAGAATTCTTGTGTTACTGTTTCTCTATGTATGTATGTATGTATGTATGTATGTATTTATTTATTTATTTCGGCACCGGGGATTCAACTCAACCTTGCGCTTGCCGGGCAGGCGCTTAGACTGCTGAGCTAGATTCCCCAGCCCTGTTTTTGAGACAGGGTCTCACTATGCCATTCAGGCTGGCCTTGAGCTCACTTTGTAGCCCAGGCTGGTCTCAAACTCAACAACAATCTGCCTGTCTCAGCCTACTGAGTGCTGGGATTACAGGTGTGAGCCACCACGCCCGGCTTGTTTCTCAATTTAAATAGAAATGTCTTTGACTACAGTTTTCTTCATTTAGGATTCTTTTACTCCAACTCTCTTCCAGATTTTAAACATTTTAAGCACACTGTCTAGAAATTACTTGAGATTAAAATTTAACTGTGTAAGAAAGTAGGTATTAAAATGTTGAATTTATTCTTTGTACCACTGTCCAAATTACCACAGCTCAAAGAATCTTAATGAAAAGAAAAACAAAATAAAGTATTTTTTATAGAAAACAATAGGTTCTATAAATATAAAATTATTTAAATTTTACAAATGATTCAAAGATTTCCCTTTTAAGAATGCCATCTATCTTAGTTACTTTTCCCGTTGCTGAGACAAAATACCTGATACGCAAGTTAAAGGAAGAAAGGTTCATTTTGGCTCACGGATTGTAGAAGTTTCAGTCCATAGTCAGCTGGTTTCAAGGCAAGGTGGCAGGCAGAAGGCAGCAAAGCAGCAAAGTGACAGAAGTAGTCTCATTCCTTCCCCTATGTTCTGTTCAGGCCAAACACCCTAAGGGCAGGTAGCACTCATACCCAGGGAGGAGCTCCCTCAATCCCAACATCACACCACTAATCCCAGGATCACATCCTTAATCTCAGCATCACATATCCTAGATCCAGTCATCTCCAAAACAGACCTCACTTATGACCACATGAGATTTTGGGGGACATCTAGATATAAGCTACACCGTCGGAATTCTGAGTTTTGGCAGTACCTAGCATGACTCACCAACCCATAATGTTCTGATATTATAAAGACATGTGTGGTATGTTCTGAGAGCAGATAACATAAATATAGTAATAACTGTCACAGCTATTAAAAGCATACATGTATTTATACCAGAAAACTTTAACTATTCAGAAATTTGTTCATAATGAATCTTTGCAGGATGCAGTAAGAAGGTAGAATGAAGTAAGAGTCCATAGTTACTGAAAAGTTTTTCTTTATATACTTGCCTTCCTTGTAACCATATTGCATGAGTAAAAGGTTGAGATGTGAAGTGAACTTAAAATTAGAATTGAATTAGAAGCATTGTTTATTGACATAACTTAGACTAGAAAACCAATATTTATGTTACAGTTGGTTTTATTTTTCTTAGTAAATAAGAATAGTTAATCTCTAGGATACTAAATATGAACAGAAAAATAACCCACAGGCATTTTTGCCCATCCCCCCCCCCGGAAAACAACAACAACACCAACAACAACAACAACCCTGTAGATTTAATGGTTCAGTATTCATTGAGTATTTTATGTATATCAGTTTATTTCTGTTCTTTTATATTCACCTAGAAATAGAAAGTTTCTTCCTTAAATGGTTTATCATTTGAGATAAAAACAAGATGTATAATGAAAAACATTACATGCTAAAATGAGTGGTGCTGGCTATAATTATTTTAGGAATTCAGAAATGAAGGTAATAATGTAGAATGCAAGCCCAGGCAGGGTGGCACATGCCTATAATTCCAGTACTTGAGAGGCTGAGGCAAAAGGATCACTGCAAGTTTGAGATCAGCCTGGGCTACAAACTGAGTTCTAGGCCAGCAGGAACTGCATAGCAAAACCTTGTCTCATAAAGACAAAAAAAAAAAAAAAGTAATGTAGAATGCAAGAGTTGGGAAGACTATGGAGGAGATGGGACTATAGCTGGGCCTTAGGAAGATAAAATTTAGATGGCAAAAAAGATAGGTGAAGATAAAAGTTGAAATGCATGTATATGGAAAACTGAGAAGACCAGCTTCACTGGAACAAAAATTATGTTATGGATTCTTAGGGACTTGGCAATTTATAATCAATAAGCCTCAATTTGTCAGACTGTAGAGAACAGTAGATATTACCAGGCCAATAAAATGGTAACAGTGGTTCCTTGGAAGGTACATTTTCCAAGTCACAAAAATCAGCCTGAGCACTCCAGAAAGTCCTTTTGTCCAGAAGGCAGTTTAGTGCACTATTGTGTATTAGGGAGTGTTCTTCTATCAATATATGAGGAAGAAGGAAGCAGGATTGGGTGGAGGGAGAAGTCAAGCTGCTTTGCAGGCCCAGTGTTAGCCTGTGCTGGCCCCACAAGGAACTCTGGAAGTAAAAAGACTTCAGTCATCCAGCTTTGCAGGAACTTCATAGCACCTACTTCCTCAACCAGTCATATGATATTGGCTCTCTTAGGGAAATCGCTGAAGGGTCTGACCACTGGAAACCACTCTAACTGAGGCAACAAATCCTTTCCTAAAGGATGATAGAAATGGCACATCATTGTGCCATGACAGGATAAAACTTAGGGCTTCTGATATTATTAGTACTATTACTATGCAGTTTATAGGACTGGAGAGAATTATGGATTATAAGGAGCAATGACAGGATACATCCAATCCAGGACATGCCCAATCCAGAATATATCCATATTCTTTTTAAAAAGAGTATATTTAAAATATAAATATTAAGCTGAATGTGATAACACACACCTGTAATCCCAGCACTTTGGGAGGCTGAGGCAGGAGGATCAAATATTTAAATATGATTTAAAGTGCTCACTGACTGCAAAAAGGGCCCCTATATATTTACTCAATTTTTAACATATGAAACTTTAAAAAATAAGTCCAGCCTGGGCAATTTAGCAATTTAGTGAGACCCTGACTCAAAATAACCAGCAATATGGGAGGCTGAAGCAGGAGGATTGCAAATTACCTTTGGTCTTTACAGTTACAAGTGGTGCTCAAAGTGGTGGTCATTAGCTTCCAGACATTTATTAGTACAGCAAACTGCTGTTTGGGTAACCTTGGTCACTGAGATTGCTACACATGCATTTTCAATTTTTTCTCTAAGGGCCAGCAGTGCAGTAGATTGAGGTATACGACATCCTCTAGGGCCCGCCATATGAGGGTAACACCATATATTGAAAACATCATATTACTTTTCTTTTCCTGAAATGTGTATACATTTTTTGCACCTCTCTCATTCTATATATATATATATATATATTACCGTTAAATTTTCCTTTTTGCTCTGTAAATTAAAAAATTACAAAACTAGGATAGTAAAAGAAATCTGGAAATAAAGTCATGAGGAAATAAACTATCAAATAATTGGAGGTATTCAAAAAAGAAATAAGCTTCTGGAGGAGGTAAGTCTTTCTCCCATTGGAAGCAAAGATATGTTAATCATACAAATACATTGTGTAGAACATTTTTGCACTGTGAAGGAGATTGTTCTAGGTAAACTTTAATATTTTTTGCAAGTAGAAGACTATGATTTAAAATGCTGATTGCAAAATATCCCCATATATTTACTCAACTTTTAACACATGAAAATTTAAAAAAATAAGGCACTAGTATACTTTATTGTCATACTATACTTGTTATATAGATTCTACAATAAAATTTAAATCTCTTAAATTTTCACTTTTAATCTAGCTACTGGCTTTTGCCAAGAATTTGAATGTAGAATTCAGCTTGGAGGCAGAAAGAATGATTCATGGTTATTATCTAGCAAGTCGCAGAATCAGAACAGATTCTATATATGGATCGAAACTGTCAGCATCTGCATTAAAATATTTGTAGGTATTCAATTCAAAATGTTAAGGCCAGAAATAAGTTTGAATTGTGTTTAATTAACTTGCTTATCTATTTTATTTGTTTCTGTTTGTTTGATTAATGGTTGGTTGGTTTATAACTTACCTTGTTCCAAAGAATATTTAACGGTTTAACAATTTCTTTTGTTATATTTTTACATCACTTGAGCCTCTAATAATTCTTTTCGCTAAATTTTTTATTTGATCCCTTGTATGAGATGTATCTAAGCATACTGATTTCAAATGCAAAGAATTGCTTTTTAAAGTATATCTGTTTATATTCCAAATTGTAGTTGGTCTTAGAAAAAAATTTTAAGTATACTGTTTCTTTTACTTTTAAGTACTTCAACACATTCACCTCTTATTGCTCCTTCAAGTTAAAAAACTACTTTTTATTATAAAACAAAGTATGGACATTATAAAAGTCTAAAATGAGTAAAGTATCCTACTAACCTTACTTATTCTTGCCTCACTCATCATAATCACTATTAACAGTTTTTATATATCTTTCTAGAAATTATTTACTCAAATGTTAATGTACATATAATTTAAACATATATTTTATTTAAATTCATTTAAAAATCAATGTTAAACATACATAGAATTTTTCATATGAATTGCCCATATGGAATCAAACATGTGCAGAAAAAAATCACTTCATTCTATTTTAATGGCTGCATCAGTTTTACTATGTTGTGATGAGTAATATTATGACATAGCTATCCCATAATTAACAGTTCCCTATTGACAGAGCATTACTTCACTTGATATAATTTTAAATATCTCAAATTATGAAGCAGATTCAGAAGTAAAATAATCCAATAAATAAATAATACAGTATCTTATTACCGTAATATAAAATAAGAAAGATGAAGGACTGGAAGGAAATATCAAATGTAGGTCCATAAGAGCTAGATATGCTTAATTTCCCAAGTGGTATATTTATTTTCATAGAGTTGAAAAAACTCCAAAAGGCAAGGTAGAAATCAATTTGATAATAAACAGAATTATATAATGCTTTCCATTTTTTGCAGTAATTTTTAAGTATGCAGATCAAATTATACTGCTTCAAAGTTTTGAAAGATTTTCTCATGATGTATTTTTTGTATATAGTAAAAACATTTTGTGTTTAAACTCAGTCTCAGTTTGCTTATATTGAGCTAAAAGAGGGCAGTGTTAATAACATGTATTAACTGAACATATTAATGAAGTTCAGTGTGCTATTTCCATATATACATTTAGCTGATCAAATTCAACCTTCTCCCCCATCTTCCCAATCTCTAATAATCAATATTCTACATTCAGGTTGGCTTCGTTTAGCTTCCACAAATGAGAAGGAACATGCAGTATTTATCTTTGTGTCTAGCTTCAGTACCTATAATCCCAGCTATTCACAAAGTTTAAGCCCAGCCTGAACAATTTCGTGAGACCATGTCTCAAAATAAAAAATAAAAAGGAGTAAGGATGTAGCTCAGCGGCAGAGTGCTCCTGGCTTCAATTCCCAGAAGAAAGCTAGGGGGAGGGGGAGGGGGAGAATGGGAGAATGGGAGAATGGGAGAATGAGAATGTGAATGAGAATGAGACCCAAATTGTCTCATGAAGCAATGAATCCTAGGAGTTTCAAACCAGTAGCCCAGGATGTGTAGAGGAAATTCACTTATCTGGTAACTTTGAACCCCAAGTAAGATTCTTCCCAACACTGAAATTACAAATTTCTATGAGGACTTCAGGTAGGTAAACAACTGGATGAAAACATCAAGGATTTGTCTACAAGAGTATTTAGTTAGGTTTATTTTCCCAACTATATCTGTATCAGTATGTGAACAGAACTACGAGTAGAGATGGGGGGTTATGGAATGATAAATGAAAGCAGGGTAGAAACCAACTCTTCAATAAATCGTGTAACATTGTTTAAATTGGTAGGAAAAAAACTGTGAAGATTCTAAAGAATGGGCTGATCTTTAATGTGTGGTTAATGTTCATATAGTCTTAATGTTTCTACCAAAGTACATGTAGTTTTATAACATCAACATATTTTTGTATGAACTTTCTTTTTTAGAGTTTCTTTGTCTGAAGCCCATACACGATTAAACTTAAGGAATAAAGTGCTCAAAGAAGATGTACTGATTGCAGCCTTGTTATTTGAAACATCTCTCACGTTGAAATATGGTAATAAATTTTTAATGATTTCTACAAATAATTTTAAACATTAAATTACTACATATATTTTAAATAGTAAAGAATTATAAATTAACAAGATTTGTTTGAATTTAAACATTTATTGTTTATAGTAGTGACATCTAATATGGTTTATTATGCATTGCTTGTTTTTATACTTGAAATTTTCTTTGGTTAAAGAATTCCAGGGGGAAAAGTACTTAATACCACACAGTATTTAATGTACATTAATTTTTCAAATATGGTATGTGTGTCAAGCAATCTGCTGTAGTGGAGTTAGGCACATAGCCCAAACTGCCACCTCTCTGAATTGCTAGATTTAATACTGACTACAATGCTTAGTCATTTAAAATGAATACTTACTATGCTTTTGCTAATAAAAATACAAAAGACCAAAAAAAAAAAGACCCCTAACACAAAGGTAAGAAGAGTTAAGTCAAAGTTTTCATTAAATTAGATATCATTCTTCAAACCATTTTAACATTGGCTTTTCTATGTGTTTAGTGCTCAAATGTGTTTAAACTACATTTAGATTGTGCTGTCATAAAGATTCATTTGAACCTTATACTCTTAATTCTATAATTGTCTATATCAAGCATTCTTAATCTATGATAAATGGATGCTTGGAGTCCTAGGGAGGGGATTGTGAAATCCCTATGTTATATACAATTTGTATGTGTGTCCCCTTTCCCAGGTAGATAGATTGTAAGTTTTATGAAATGTCTTAAAAGATTGATGACTGCCAGAAAAGATTGTTATAACTAGTTTTATTTACCAAACAATAAAAACACTGATTTCCAACAATACTAATAGGAAAGATACACAATTTGCTTTATCTTTACATTCTTCTTTTAACCAAGTTGAAGACATGTTATTTTACCATAAAGAAAACAATGTTGCCTATATTACTGTGACATACCATCAATTAAGAGACATCTGGGTTTCTGTAATGTCTTTGGATTTACAAACTATGATGTTATAATATTAAGCACTCCTGTTGTAGACTTTGAGAGAATATTTTTACTTGGTATTTTTAAAGACATCTTTGAAGCATTTAAGGAAGCATTTGAAGGAAATAAAACTATATGACTTCCCCTTGAGTTACTTTTATTTTCATAATGAATTTCAGTCAGGGGTATTGATTTGCAAGTCTGAAGTAAAAAAAATATTAAGAAACTTAAATGGATTTGAAATGTAAAAGAAAATGATCCCTACCAAAGGATATTTTTCTTGGATAGGAACTGACATTAGAAGTAGAGGCAGCTTTACATGAAGCCACATCTAGTACCATTTGTATGGTACCTTAAGTATAAAATTAACTTGCCCTCTTTTTACATTAGTTGTATACCATATATTAAAGTATACATTAAAAGAAAACTGTGAAAGTACTTCATGGTTAATTATAATTTAAGGACAGATACATTAAAATGAATTATTATGTGCTCTCTTATAATTATCACTATTTGAATTAAGTATTCATGATTATTTTATATTCAGTGAGTCAGCAAATGTTTATTGAATGATAAGTAGGTGCTAGGCCTCTGATATAATACAGTTGTGTTAAAACAAAGTCTCTACCTGGGTAGTACTTACAGCCTAGTGAGAAAATAGACATTAAAAAGTAAATACATTAATGTATAATAAAATTTGAGAGATACTGTAAAGAAAAAAAACAGGTTATCAGCAGTAATAATAAAAGGTACTTCGATTTGGGGGGGCGGGGGGAGGGAGGGAACAGTCTCACTAGTTCAAGTTGGCCTCTAACTCAGGGTGATCCTCCTTGCCTCAGCTTCCAGAGTGTTGGGATTACAGGTGTGCCCCACCACCCCTGGCTTTTTACTTTGAATTATTAGGGAGACCTCTCTCAGGAAGTATTTATTTAACCTGAGGGATACAAATCCAGAAAAGGAAACTACTTATATAGTTTTCAAGAAAATGGAAGAGACCAGGGTGGCTAACACATACTAAACAAAACAGAGTGGTGTGAGTTAAATTTGGAGAGGAAAAGAGGGCCAGATCCTGCAGCGCCTCAAAGACCATGGTAGAAAATCGGATTCTCTTCCAAATACAATGGGAAACCACAGAAAGGCTTTTAGCAGGTAACTAATATGATCAATTGTATTTGTGAAATATCATTGTCTTAGTGCAGTGGTAGTGATCCTATGACATGCATGCCTCACCAGGCTATCACTGAAAGCTCTAAAAAGTTCACCATCATTGTTAGTGGATGTGGAGAATGAATTGGAGGGGGTTAAGAGTGTTGAGACGAACAAGTTAGGAAACTGCTGTCATAGTCCCAAGGCAATTGATAATAGTTTTGACTACATAGAGGTGGTAGAAATGGAAATTAGGGATATGTGTTGGATGCAAAACCAATAGGTTTTGTTCATGAACTAAATTAGGAGTTAGGGCAGGGGTAAGGGAGAGGAGAAGAATTAAGGAAATCTCTCAGGTTTATTCTTTGAGCAACTAGGTGAGTCATGGTGCCATTTACCAAGACTGGGAAAAAAGGCAAAAGAAATACAGATGTTTATGATACCCTACAGTGGTATCAATAGATAAAAGAATGTGGATTTAAGAGTTCTCATCTAGAAATATAACTTAGCAACAATTAGTATAGAGATGGTATTCAAAGCTGAGTAGATTAAATCATCTAGAGACTAAAGAATTCCAGCACTGACCTTGAAGAACTGCAGCATTTAGAAAGGGAGTTGAGAAGGAATTAACATAGGATACCAAGCAGCAGGAGCTGTAATGTAGAAGGAGAATGCAGTGTGGTGCTACAGAAGCCAAGAAAGAGGGTTTCCCAGGGGAGCAGGCTGGCCGGCTATATTATATGCTACTGAGAGTTTAAGATTACATTCAGTAGCCTAAAGGTTGTAGGAAGTTACCATACATAAACAACTTTTGAGATGTTGGCTGTGAAGATTAGGAAAGAAATTGAGAATTTAGCTGGAGAAGATATAGTCCAGTAAGGGATATGTACTTTTAAAAATACATAAGGTATTAAAGTTATATGATGTGCAGTGAACTCATTCTACAGAAAGCAAGCAACACCTGACCTGGCAGTACATTCCTGCGTCTGAGACCAGCCTGGACAGCACAGCAGAGAAAAGAGGCAGGGTGGGGGGACCAAAGAGGTAAGACCTGAAAAATACGAGCAGAGATCAGATCCAGAACACACTGCTCCAACTGGTCACTTCCTGATTTTACTGAAGGGAAGAAAATAGATACAGAACTAGGTATATATGTAGACTTGGTCTTAAACTGTATTGAAGGCCTCATTTTGGGTTTCAAAAAAAAAAAAACGATAAAATTTAAATAACCAAATACTCCACTGAATAGGTCAGACCTTGATTTTAAAATCACTAGAAGCCAGGTGTGATGGCACATGCCTATACTATAATCCCAGCACTTAGGTGGCCAAAATATATGGTGATACCTTGTTACACAACACACTCCAAAAAAACAAAACTCAAAAACTTTCACTATTCTGGTTGAAAATGATTTAATATTTAGCATGTTAAGGAATATTTCCCATTTACACTATATTTCTTTCTTTTAGGAGCCACTGCATTTGGCGTTGCTCCAAATGCAGTATTTCCATTTGAACTGTATAATGAAGAGTATTTAGAACAAAGGGATCACTATCTAATGGAATGTCAACAACAGCTTCAACAGTTTATTGCCACATATGGACCTGGAACTGCTATTTTTTCTAGTGATGAATAAGCAGTGTGAAGAAATTTTCACTCCTACTTAAGCAAAGGGAAAAAGTACATTTGAATGGCTTTCAAATAACACTTCAGATAATACCATCTACAGGAGTACATTATAATGCCATTTAAAAAATATAAAATGTGGGCCTTTTTTTGGTTAGGAATCAAA
>RJWT010031850.1:0-14267 GCA_004365215.1 Cuniculus paca | reverse complement strand
AAGAGGGGGGAGGGGATTCTTTTATGATTTATTCATTCACTCCTAAGTCATTAGCAGTATGAGATCATTCCTGGCTGAGTCAGATACTGTATTAGTTCTAGCACTAATTCTAATACACTTTTACAGTTAGTACCTAGTAGGAAATGCAAAAGCATCTATAATGTAACAACTTCAAGCTTCTAAATATTTTCAGCTTGACCTTTACTTTCCCAATGTGAAATAATTACGGCAACATTTATTAGGAATTTCCTCATCCCATTGCAAAGTATACCACATAAATTTCAACTGGGTAAAAAGAAGGCATTTGCTCTGTGTAAATGTCCAAAGGGCCAGAAAGATTTAAATCAACCCTTAGGGTTCCATAACCTTTATATTATTCTTATGCATGAGTATGCATAAGCAAGCAAGATTAAAGGCAAAGAAAAGATAAAATAGTGGAACATTTTCTGAATTCTTTCCTCGTAACTCTTTGGAAATACAGAACACTTACTATTTTCTCTTATGTCTACTGATGTACCAAGTTACAAAATGTTGCTAGACCAGTTCTTGGTGTCAAAAGTTGAAATTCCACCCTATTAGGATTCTACCCAATTCCTGGCTTACAATTACCTGTTAGTAACTGGAATACAGTTGGTTATTTATAACCAGCTATGTTTCACGAAAAAATTTAGAGCAGGTCATTATAATCAATAACTTTCTCTTTTGGATGTTGTGCACTTTTCCCGAAATTGCAGCCTGTTGTAGTGGATGCTATGAAGTGTTCTCTAGATTCCCATATCAGGATTTAGACACTTGTAGCAGCAGCTGTCTGGAGTTTTAGTGGCCCTGCTTTTATCATGCCATGCCTAGGACTCCCTTTTGTATTTTATAATACTTTTCTTGTGAGGATAAAAGTAATTCTGATGGTCACTTGAGGACGAGGTGAATATCCTCTGTCTCGTAAACACTTGTTGATATCCTACTGAATGTGGAGTGGCTGTTTCAATGTGACTAATTCATCCTGAAAGTAAAGTCACATATAAAAATCAGAGCAGATATTTCTTCAGTGTCCATTGCAATGAGCCAATGAGCAGGGCATGGGTGGTCACTGTGAATTACCTGTGCAATGAGCAAGATGACTGCCATATACCCTTCTCTCAGAGGGGGGAACCTGCACCCATGGTTAGATTCCTGTGGGGTCAGAGTGGCCTTCTTCCTAGGGAAAATGCAATGATCCAGTATCCCCAAAGTCTCCAAGTGATAGACCCTAGCATTTTCAGATGGCTTCATCTGCAACATGGAATGTCTAGTTCAAGCAACCTGTGCATTCCCTATAGACCAAACTGCTTTCCCAGTTACCCAGTTGCTCAGTCGACACTACAGAGAAATGTGTAGAAATGTAGATACCCCCTTCAAGGTCAGCAGAGCCTGGCCTAGGCAAGACTTCTATGAGATGATGTAAGGATTGAGTGGACCCAAATAGATAATTCCCAGAATAAATTTTCCTAAAAAGACTATTCTTTTACTTGTTCTCTGAGTATGGAAGAATGTGATAATCTGAAATATGACATGGGGAAGCCAGAATGGGACCCAAGTATATCATATAGACAGTTAGAAAGAAAGAGTACACATACATGGTTAAATGTGCCATGCACTTGTAGTTTGTAAGAAACAGGAAAATAAGGAAACCAAGAAATCCTTAGTAATTGAGCATTAAGCTTCCAAGAATAATGCTGTTGTTTGATGCTTATGACAGAACAGAAGCCTTAGAGACATAGTCATAGCTGCTTGGCAGTATTTCTGTTTGTAGCCTCCCCTTTAGTGCCTATGCCATTGTGAGAACCATACCTACATGTTTTTCAGTGATTACTTCTGCTGTTTTATTTGGATCTCGAGGTCAGAACTTCTAGAAACAGAACGCATTAATCCCCAGTCAATTATAATCTTATCAGACAAGGTCCTCTCACTTCAACAGTGACTTGATTTCTAGCTAAACAACTATCATTAGAATTAAATGATCTCAAATATGGCACTTTTCATGTAAGTGGAAAGAATTGTTTTTTAGTAAAGCAATAGGTATGGTAGGTACGTCAAGGTTCTTGAATCTGACTTAGTATAGGCTGTGAGAGAGAGAGGGAGACAGAGAGAGACACAGAGAGAGAGACGGAGAGAGACAGTCAGTTAGGATATTAACCAAACCAAGATTCATTTAAGAATGAAAGAAGAGAGCTTTTAATAACAATAAGGATAAGCCAGTACTGCTCTAGGAAAATCAGGATGTATGTTATATTATCTGGTTTCACAATTTAAACGAAAATTGATTCATAGGAGATTGAAATTGAAGCCTCAAATCTACCATAAACCAGCAGTAGGTCAGGATCAGCTGTTTTCTTTGTAAACTGAATTTCCCTGTCTCTAAATGTGGGTGCCATGGTTTTTTCTAATGGTCTGTAGTTCTACTATTTTTCTGTCTCATGGTAATTCTTTGTGCGACATCAGGCTTCCATTAGTAGCATTACGGAAAGATCCTGCTTGTATTAGTCACAGATTCGGCATATAGTAGGCACTGAGATGCTCTTTATTGAAAGAATGAGGGGATATCCCAAACATATCAGGCAATATCAATATTTGTCTTATCAGAATTTTCTGGAGAAAGTTGTTCCACACTTTTTTAAATAATATTTCCAACAGTAAGGTGTATGATGCTGATATCATCCAGCTATTGTGTAAAACAGATATTTTCTCCAGTTATTATGATAGTTCTCAACTTGATGTAAATGTTGACATCAATAATATTTTTACTTTAGCCTCAGGTAAACCCTACATATGTACTGCTTATTTTATGCAAGTTAAAACTAAAAAAAAGAGCATTTTTTACCAAAGAGATTGGATCTTGTAGACACGTTCATGTATTAACTAATTCATCAATTCACAAATGTTTGGTGCCTACTACATTTGATGAACAGTTTTAGAAATTCAGAATATGTTAGTGATACAAAAAAAGACATTCACTACTAACTTAGATTTATAATAACTGAGGAAAGAAACCCCAAGAATAGTAAAATAATAAAACTGATACATCTAATTTTTGTGTTGATAGCATTTTCAAAAAAGTTATAGCAGACTTAGAAAAAAATGTAGTAAATCTGTTTTGGTAAAGAAAAGCTTTCTTTGAGGAAATGATCTTTAGCTCAAAATTTGAGGGTGATAAGACTTTGAGCTATGTAAACATTTGCAGGAAGAACATTACAGGAAGATAAATAGCATGGACAAAGGCCCTGAAATGGGAAATGCTTGGATGTGCAGGCAATCAAAAGCATTATGTTCAAAGCAGAGCATGCAAAGCATAGTGTTAGGAAGCGAGATCAGAGAAGGAAGAAGAAAGCAGGTCATACATAACTTTGTAGGTCAAGATGTGGAGTTTGGATTTTATTCTAAGAAGAGTCACAATTTAACTTAATTTTTTAAAAAAACGCACACTGAACGTTGTTCAATGAGAATAGACCTAAGGAGACAAGATGGAGACAAGTTAGAAAACGATTGATGTAATCCATGTGAGAAATGATAAAGATAAAGAGAAGCAATTGTTTGGAATGTGTTCTGAATAGAGAGCAGAGTAGCTAAGGGAGTTGATGTGGAATGCTTGAGAATTGGATGAATCAAGAATGAACCCTTGAATTTTGTTCTGAACAGCTACAAAAATGGTGATGCCATTTGCTGAGATGAGGAAGATGTGAGGACATAGGTTTGGAGATATGAGCGTGTGTGGAAGCAAGAGTCTTCATGCCATATATAAGATACTTATTAGATGTGAAGTTAGCTGTTGGTAATATCAATATAGAGTTTAAAAAATGGTTCAATCATATAATTATTGGAGAAATTATGACAAAGTTTCCATTTAAAGAATGAAATACATAAAATTTTGGAGATGTGAGTAAGAAAGAGAGGAGAGGAAGAATTAATTCTGAGATTTCAGGAGCACAAGGACCCAATCAAGAATTTTGAGAAGGTGCATTCTGCATTCTAAGAGTTAGGAAGGAAACAAGCAGAGCATGGTGTTCTGGTCATCAAGAGATAAGAAGCATGTGAAGAAAAAGGACTATGTATCAATTGTGACAAAGGCTGTTAATCTTGCTAAACAGCATCACTTTCAACTTTAGTTTGAAATTGAAATTGTATTAATTAGAAACAGTTATTTCCAAGGCTATGTTTAACTGTGCAAATAGGTCTGCATGTGTTTTTCTCTTTTCTGAAATGAGAGAAGAATGCGGTACATTTTTGTTCACCAAATAAAATAATATGAAAGGAGACAATTCCTTCATTTATAACAAGTAGGCAAAGAGCACAGTAGGAAGGTATAGATTACTTGATGGAGTTTACAAACGCTAAACTAATATATAAAGAACTTTTTCCAACTGCAGGCCACTGAGAATTTGCAAACACATTAAATGCATATTACATTCCTGATTCTTTAGTTTATAACTGAATTTTAAGTAACTTTATTTTTTCTTATAATGTCCTACATAGAGTAAGAGGAAAATTTTTCTTTTTCTAGGGAAGAAGAAACTTGATGTTCTTAATTTGACTTCTGTTCTTTTGGCTTACATGATTATGTGTTTATTTTGGAGCTTTCTAAATGGACTGCCAAAGGTCAGTGTCTGTCATTTGACCTGAAGGAAATGGCATATTTTCTCTGTCTTCCTTTGTGTTTTCCACAGAAGGAAAAGATGACAATATATTTGATTCATCCTTTTCAGTCTCAAGCCATAGCCTAAGTGCAATAGCCAATACTTCAGAACTCAAGGTAAGGGATCATTCAAGCCCTGGATACATCAACAGCTTGGCCATAATTTTAGGCAACTCCTATCACCTTAGATCTCCACTGATGTGATGTCAGCGAGGAATCCCAACAAAGTCAGACACTGACAGTGTCTTACACTGTGCCAAATGCAGACATCTTCAGGCAAAGGAAAATCGAGTTTTACAGGGTATTCTGTTCATACTTCTATTCTTGTATTGCACTAGAGCTCAGAATCCATATTTGAGCTCTCTACCTCACCTTTGCTCAGCTATATGACCTTGCCCATGCCTCTTAATCACTCCAAGTTCCATTTTCTTATTTTTTAATCTTGGGTGCATAATGCATACTCTGCCTCTCATACAGAGCGCGTCTAAGGTCAAAAATGAAATTGAGTTAATGTACAAAAGTGTTTTGCTAGAAGAATACATGATTTGAAAACATTATACCCCAAGTTCTGGCTATCTCATAGTAGTTTGTAAAAATAATTACTATTGGTGTACTTCATCCCTAAGGCTTCTTCCAGTTGCTACTCTTTTACTCTGTCTCTCATTGTTCCCTAAGTCCCCTCTTCAACCCTCTTCCCAACAAGATGCTTTGGCGGCAACTTGAACTATTTCTCCAGCTTACATTAAATAATGACAAAGTCAGGATGATTCTATTTCCTTAAGATTCATGAGTGCCTTCTTTGTTACCTAGCATCTCCATTGTTCTTTTAGGCTGCTACTTTCAACAAAGCCTCAAACGATATTCTTCTAACTGCCCTCGTGACCATAGCTTTCTATCTTCCAATCCATTATTCATGCAGTTATCTTAGAGTGATCCTTGAAATCAAAATAAAACAAAACTCCAGAAATAAGCAAATCATTCTCCCATGAAAAATTCACATGGCTCTTCATTGGTAGCAGGCAAAAAAATAAATCTTCATATGTCTTTCAAGGTGTACCAAAATCAGACTTTTACTGGCCTCTTCATACATGGACTACCACTCTTTCCAGTTCTTATACCCAGATTTCCAAACAGGTGAAACTTCTAGAGCTACTTTGACCAGTCAGTAAGCTGAGCTCCCTATCTCAGTCTCTGAAATACTGCTTCGGGTATATATTTACTTGAGGGTACTCTACTTGACATGAGCTTCTTCAGTGTATAGACCTAAGTTTTTTCATTGCTGTACTCTAACATCTAGCTTGAAAGATTAAGTTTCATCCTGAAACCTTGTAATTACTCCATGTGAAAGAAAGAAGGAAGGGAAAAGTGAAAAGAAAAGAGGATGGCATGGTGTATAACAATATATTTAAAATATTTATGTTAAAATTACACAAATATAAATATTAATATATAAATAAATTATGTCTACCCACTAACCAATCAAAATTTCATGTGAGAAATGTTTGTTAAACATGTTCTACCAACAAGAGCCTACAATATTTGATATAGCCCTTGTAAAAAGTGTCAAGATAATTATTACTTTGCTTTATCTCTAAACTTGAGCCTCTACCAGCCTTCTGAATGACACAGGTGCTAATACATAGAACTTGAAGAGGAAGATGCCAAAATTCCTTTCTGGAGTTCACACAATCCTGGCCAGCTCTACTCACAAGGATTTATCTTTCAACATTAAAATTTACTCAAGAGCAGGTGGAACCTGGAATCCATAATCTGTATATTGTTACAAGTGCTTCAAGAAAAGGTAAACACCTGCTTTTCACATTTGAGATGCATTTTAAACACAAGGTCTGTCTGGTACTTCTATGACAAAGCATGAGTTAGATGTAGGAAAGTTTACATCCGGGGTCTGCTTTCTCAAAGGACACATCAGCCTGCAAAAACTGATTGTGCCCTTGTCTGCCTAACTTCCTATTAGTGGTGTCAGATTAATTGATCAGAATCGGTTATTATGAGAGGGATTACACCAGAGAAAGTTGACATACAGATTAGGCTTCTCGTTTCTCTGGGAGTCAGTTCAAAGCACATCACTTTCCTAATGGGCCCCTCTTGATCCTTGCTTCTCTTCATCCTTGCTTCTCCAATTCCATGCTGAAATACTGTGTTAGATTAAATGAGTTCAGAGAACTGATGTCTCCATATGAAGATTTATTTGTTTATTTAATCCAGGAAGTTCCTTTGCTGTGGTTTTTAGATAGTAGTGTTGAAAAGTTATGTTCTCTCTGGCTATTCTTTTCAAATTTATGTGGGTGTTGTTTGTTAAAAAGGTGTTGAAATTTCCCTAGAACACAGTCTATTGTAAAAGTCCATGAAAATTTCCTATCATGGACTACTGGTGTAAAGAAGGACATATTCCAGAAAAACAAATTTTATTATGTTCCTCTTCTCTATTTTTCCCTTCCAAACTCAGACAGACCAACTATACGAGAAGAATTCTGAAATTGAGAAAAGTAATAAGTTCAAGTGCATCCAATAACTGGTTAGAAGAATTTATTATCATTTATGGTGCTTTCTCTGAATTAGTATCTTAGAATGGGTTTTATTATGATGCTAATGAGGCTTCAACTTCACAGTTCTTCACTTTCCTAAGCACCTTTATGAAGCACAATGCATACTCACAGTCATATGTCTTCGAAAAATTTCTAAAGTACACTTAGTTTGCATTTTACTTACCTTTAAAAAGTGCATTTAAATACAGGCCCCACAATACCAGGTTTAATCCCTGGGGATTATTTTACATTGGTTTTTGTGTAATTCATTTAAATCACAATCCATCTTTCTCACCTGAACTGTCCTTTTTACCTCATCACAAAGAAATTTCTGTCTTATGGAGGTATTGTTAAAGTTTCATGCAATAATAAAAAAATGAAAATGTCCATTCACTTATCTTTTGATGTAATGTGGATATACTTAGGTGCCTTTCTTTGGAAAATATAAACTTACTAGAAAAAAATCTTGATGCTCAGTTAACTTTTTCTTGACTAAGTTACTCCAAAGTACTCTCAAAGAACTTACTGCATCACCTTTTCATGAAGTACAAAGGGCTAGAATGTGTGAAACATATTTGTTCCTCTTGTGGCTGGCACAAAATGAGCCCTCAAACCATATTTATTGAATGAGTACATGAGTTAATGAAAGGATACTTTTGTCAAATATGAATCAGAATATCCACTTACAGTGTGTTTATCACTAAGAAACTCATGAACATGGAGCGCACTCATAAACATCTTGGACTAATTTTCTATGTACAAATATATTTTTCCCTTTTACATGTATATATTTCCCAGGGAGAATCAAACAACTACCCTTAGGTTCTCATACATCTGGAGCTAGTCTTTACAAGGAATGAAAATTCTCTTGAGAAAGACCATATCATAAAATAGGCTGATTGACTATAGAAAACTTGGTTCAAGAGCAGTGGGTTGGTGAATATACCTAGGATCTGTCACTATGATGGTTCTCTGGATCAGGTCCCATGGGTATACAGTGTGAATGAGCAAAGATTGCTTTTTCACTTTCTCCCACTAATTGGTCGATCAGACTTTCAGATCTCATTATGTCAGAAATATAAATTTGGCCACTGGACAAAGATAGAAGGTATTACTGGTGGTGTGGGAGGATGATGGCTTGGTAGCTTCTGATGCCATGGCAGTGATGCCCAGTTTTGTGGGTACTGGACACATAGCTACTTCTATGAATACTATAGAGAGTCAAAGACATTATCACAGTGGGATGGAGTGAAACAGAAGGAAGACATATAGCCAGTGTTGCAAGAAGGCAACTCACGGTATGTTTACCAGAGTAACTGTTGATAGGTACACAACTCTGTAAAAGGAAAGTAAGGGAGAATCTGTGCCTCAAAAAGTGGAGCAATGTAGTTTTATTATTATTCTGCAAAACCACTTGTACTCCAAGAAGTGGCTTGGAAAATGGTTTGGGAATTTTTCTGGCATTCAGAATTATAAATTATCATCTTACCTAAAGGATATGATTTACACCTTAGATAGTAATAAATTGAATAGTTAGAAATAAATTTCCCCAGGCTGGGGTTGTAGCTCAGCAGCACAAACGTCTGACTGACAAGTACAAGGTCCTGAGTTTGATTTCTGGTACTTCCTCACAAAAAAACCTCCCCCTGGGTGTAAAATTGGAGAAGTTAAATCCAGAATGTACTTCTTCATTTCCCAGTGTAGTATAAAGACTTTGGAATTGAGCTGGTATCTGATATTTAAGAGATAAGTTAATTCAGTCCAGTTATTTAGTTTATCTGGGTTTCAGTTTCTTTAACTTAAGGATGAGTATAGGCTCACCCTTACAAGACAGTTGGGAAGGGATGATATGTAAAATACCTGAGCAAATGCCTGGTCGTTAGTGGGTACTCAGTAAACACAAGTCCTTTCTCTTTGCCACTGTCTCCTTTTATTAATAAACTTTTTCATCTCAAGGCAATAGACATTCAAGTGAGGGAGGAGACACAAGCAAGATGAAGTGGACTTCATATGGTTCTAAAACTTCCTTTTTTGGTCTTCATTATATGTTTTTACCTAGAGATTAAAGATTTTTTTGCAGTAGAGGAAGAAAAGAGAAAGGTTTGGCTTCTGGGAATCTCAATCTGGTGTCTTCTTTTAGCTTCATCCTTTTAATTCTTCCCTCTTCAGCTGGGCACTGCATTCAGGTTACTGGAGGCTTTGGTTGTCATAATTTCCTTCAAAATTAAAAAAAAAATTTTTATTTTAAAGGGTATAAAACAGAACAATAAAATGAAACAAAACAAAACAGTGATGACAGAAGAAATCCACAATAGTTACTATATTGCATATTGTTATCCTTTAAATAGTTGCTCAGACTACCAGCTTTAGGCTTGCAAAGTCAATCAAACAATACAAGCATTAGGGTTGTTTCTTTTCTTCAGTTGTTGTTATCTCAGCCTGTGTTCCTCCAAATCAGCCAGTTACTTATAGTGGCATGGGAGGGAAGTGTGGTTCCTTCTCTCTCAGGCTGTGCCCCGGCTGGCTTACAGTGGGGATCAAAGGACAGTCGCGGCATCCTTCCTGGTTTGCCTTGGCTGGTAGGGCTGCCTCTGGCACACAGGAGGCTATACAGATTTCTTCCTGATTCTCCCTGGCCAGCATGGCCACCACTAGTGCATCAGCCAAATTCTTCAGACTAGAGATACTCTAGGAATCCTTTTAGAGCCTATCTATAATCCACAAGTTCTGGATTTCTTTTTCTGGGTACATAGATACAATATGCATA
Source organism: Cuniculus paca (assembly GCA_004365215.1). Classification (NCBI taxonomy): domain Eukaryota; kingdom Metazoa; phylum Chordata; class Mammalia; order Rodentia; family Cuniculidae; genus Cuniculus; species Cuniculus paca. Next base: position 4,288 of record RJWT010031850.1, on the reverse strand, counting down.
TTGTATCTATATCCAATATATATAAAGGAACTTAGCTATCAATGCATTTAAATATCATATTATAAGTTCTGACTGTGCCACATGGATACTACTGAAGTATCTGATGGAATTATGAACCTAGGGCTATAGTGTTCCATGCAAAGCATGTTTCCATATGTGGATGTTTCTGTAATTGTGTGCATTGTCATTTGGTCTGATTGTCCTGGGTGGTGGTGTGGGCGTGTACATGAGCTTATGTGTGCACACAAATGGTAAGGTGTACCATGTTGCAGTGAATGATGTGGACCGCAGTAGATCATCTACATTTAAGTGCCACTTCAGTCATTTACCTCAGTGCCTGTGAATATTGGGTAATTTACTTAATTTCTCCGATGTTTTGTTATCTTTAAAGTGGGTTTTAGAGAATTTATGTATAAACAGAATACTGAAAACCGTGTTAGTCATGCTGTTAATATTCCAAAGATAATGAAACAGTACATTAGATTGCTATTAAATAGATTTTAAGAAACATGTTTAAAAATAATTACTTCAATCTTTTAATAATAATGTACATCTTACAAACAGATCTTTCATAAATTACCTGCTGATGAAGGGGAAAGGAAGGCAACTTATAAAAAAATTATTGCTTTATCAAGTTTTTCCAGTTGTCATTGGAGTTAATAAAAACAATATTGATTCATCATATTTACTGAGACCCACCCAGTAGAGATCCTCTAGGGCCTGTTATATTTTCAGAAAAAACTTTGGCTTAGCAGTATTGCTTCTTCCAAAGATGATCTGGCAGAAAACAATATCCTGCCTGGAATTTACAACATTTCTTCATTTGTGAAAACAAACAAACAAAAAGTTCATTTCCTCCCAACTCTTCTCAGGACCTTTTCTTTTGACTTATCTCCCCAAAATCAATTTCTCATAGCCCTTATTCATTTTTTATGAAAGAGAGCAAGCAGATATCCCTAAAAGTGGAAATGAAACATTTGAGGAGCAATCTAATGTCACCTTGATGTTTTGTGATGAAGTCTGAAGGATTTAATTAAATTCTCCATGGTAATTATTTCTGGAAGGTGATTCCACAAATGATTGGATTATTCTTATTATTTTGGTTATCTATATTTTCTACTTTCCTTACAACATATAAAACACATGAAAGTGAAAACAAAAAATAAGGCGATATCCGAGTTTTAGCCAAATACATTTTTCTCAAAATGTGTGGCTATTTTCATCATGTTTCTTTTATTGGAAACCTGTTTTTTTCTGCTTCTGCTCTTGACAGATATTATCTTATTTAATTTTCCCAAGAATATCTACATATGCTTCCCATTTTACTTTTGAGGAAGCAAAGGTCAGAGATTTTAACAAACTGATCTAAGTCTCACAGGCAATAAAAGGCAATACCAATATATAACCATTATTAAATCAAAAGTTTCAGTTTTTAAGCACCTTCTGATCAGATAGTAAAGCAGTTATTTTAACTCAAGTCCATCTGATAAAAACCTGTATTTTAAGCCACATTAATTTTCTCAGATACCTTCCTGAAGTGAAAAACTTAAGAGTCTGACTACTGTGGCTTCTTTTTCCCTCTTTTCTTCTTTTTTTGAAGCTAATTTAAAGAGAAAAAAAATTGAATGACCTTTTTTTTTCTCCTCTGAAACTGATGAATTTTGTGAGAAAATCGTCTTCTGTGAAAGTGCCTATTCTAAACTCAGAACATTCATAAGGGGTTTCTTTGTTTGAAAACTTATAAAAAAGCTTTCAAAAGTACTAAATGACCAGGGACTGGGAGAATGGGAGATGGAGCAAGGAATGACAGAGGCATAAAGTGAACCTCAAGATGAGATCAAATAATACAGAACAAATAAACTTCAATCCATTACACATTTTTCATTGGCAAGTAACTATGCATAGAAGAAATGACTTAAAGTAGCTTTTAGTAATATCTAATATTATAAATTTTTGTAGGGAAATCTTTTTTTTTTTTTTTGCGGCACCAGGGATCGAACTCATGACCTCATGCTTGCCAAGCCAGTGCTTAGGCCACTGAGCTAGATCCCCAGCCCTTTGTAGGGAAATCTTGAAACTCTTAATTTTCACTGGATTATAATATAGCAGTCAGTACTTTCTAAATCAGAAATATTTTGACTTTCTTTGAGATTTAAAAATTTGTCCCCAGGATTTTTCCTTGGTATGATTCTATTTCTCCTCTTTACACACTGATCTTGGTTTTATTTTTGATCTTCTATTTATTTTCATTTAGTTCAGGGTGAGAGACAAGAGACGAGTTTTCTTTTGTGGGATTTCAGCACAAATGTCAAGTTTAATTGAATAGCTAAGGGAGTAAATTCAATGTCAGAAAATATGAATCAGTTCAACTGCTAGGGAACAGTTTATAAAACTGGTCATGTGCTTTCCAAGTAGTCCTAGATTTCAATTTTGGAAAGCTTGTTTTAAGAATAGTGAAAATCAATGACTTAGGACTAATGGGTGAAGAATAAAGTCTCATTTATTTTGTCTTCATTATTAAGTATCCAACATCTCTAGTCTCACTTTCAAGCAGAATTAGCTGAGCATTGGACATTCAGAAGACCAGGGAATTGACACAAAAGGGAGAGCTAAATTCACTGAGCCAAACTATATAGAGATGGTTTTGGAGGCCATGTTGCCAATTTGATAAGCAAACCTATTCTGCTCTGAACCCTTTCGAGTTTTGGGCAGAGAGAGTTTGAGTTTTATTATTGTTAATTTCTTGATCTGAAGCCAAAATAAGCCCCTGAGCTGAATATCCAGCACTGCATCTAAGGCATTTCAGTGTCTCCACTGTGTCAAAGAAAAACACATTTTTTCCCCTGTTGCTATGTATGTTGGCAAATATCCTATCCAAAGAATTGTGCTCCAAGAACTCTGGAAACACCTGCCAGCAGAAAACTTGGGAGCTTTGTTTAAACAAGTGTACCTGCCAACTTTCCAGTACTGTTGATTTTGTAGCACGGAAAAACGTGGACTATTTTAAAACCTACTTGACAGATAACAGGAGTGAGGCCATGGAGATGAGGCATGGGATATGCTTAGAATCATTTATCTTTTTTTCCCTTTCTTTTCTTTTTCAACATAGTGTAGCTTAAGCCTTATAAAACAAAACGTTAGTGCTAATTTCCCTTAGGACTGAATCTACCGTGTGCCTGTGAACATGGAGCATGCTTAGGTTGCAGTTCAAGACATTTGGCATATCAGGGTTTCTAAGAAATGCTGTGATTATTCAGAGCACAGGCATAAAAGTATGCTCTTTAGGTTGTCGCGAACAAGGAGATTCTTGTAGTATCTTCTGACGTATAGTATCATTTACTCAATTTGGCCACTATCAAATTTTAAAGAGTAACTCCAAATCCAAATGCTAATTGGATTCTAATATAGTAAATAGTTCTACTTTCCTCTCCTCCTGTCCACTTTACTACTATAGATAAGTACACAATAGGCAAGATGATCTTGTGAAAAAACATAAAAACATTTGAGTAAGTCTTAGTAGTTGTCTTCCACAGTGGTTGCACCAGTTTACACTCTCACCAACAGTGGAGAGGGGTTGCTTTTTCCCCCACAGCCCTGCATTTCTTACTTGTTGATTTTCTTGATACTAGTCATTCTTTCTGGAATGAGATGATGACTCTCAGTGTTAATTTAATCTCTTGAACGATAAGTGATGTTGAACATTTATTTATTTATTTATTTGCCATTTGTATTTCTTCATATGAGAAATGTGTATTCATTTCAGAAGTCCATTTTGAACTGGGTCTTTATATTTGAGGGGGTCTGATCTTTTTGAGTTCTTTATATATTCTAGATATATAAATCTCTCTCTCTCTCTCTCTATATATATATATAGATCAAGAATTCTACCTATTCTATCTTTCAATAGATTTAGAGTTTCCATTTTAATGTTCTGTGGTGATTCCTCAAAAAACTAAAACCAGAGGTTCCATTTGACTCAGCTATTCCCCTTCTTGGCGTCTTCCTGAAAGAATTAAAAGCATCATACCATAGCATTATATGCACACTTATGTTTATAGCAGCACAATTTATAACAGATAAATCTTGGCATAAGTCCAAGCAGCCATTAATGGATGAATGGATAAAGAATATGTGGTATATTTATACAAAGGAGTACTACTCTTCCATAAGAAAGGATAAATGAGGCATTTATAGGTAAATGGATGCACCTCAAAGCCATCCATTTATTTCGTGAAATAAATCAGACATACACGTTAAATATTGCATTGTTTCCCTGGTGTGAGTAACT
>RJWT010031849.1:0-14253 GCA_004365215.1 Cuniculus paca | reverse complement strand
GAATTTCTCCCCTTTTTGGAAGAGGTATTTTAAAATCCTCTGCTTAACCCAGCAATGTTAGCCGCCACTGGGGATTCCGCCGTTGTCCAACCTTCAGTCTGTAATGGATCTGTGGAATTCAGAGACAGAGCAGTCTAGAAGGCAACTTAAATTGTGCCCAGATTTGCTACCTGATCCTCTAGGAATTAAAGAGGGAAAAATAGCCCCCAGTGGCAAATTGACTTGAAAACCTAAGAACAATGAACCATTTGTAGCCAGCAGAGGGTGCATAATAAAAAATATCCAGCAGTGAATTTTACGGAAGGCGCAAATGATAAACACCCCGGAACCAAGTGAAATGTGCGGAGTAAGTCTGCACCTTAGGCTACAGAGAGAACAGTATCTAGATATGGGCTCAATTCCTTGTGCTGGCATTCGATAGGATGATGGAAAAGGACCAAAATAGTTCTTTATCCATTTCCTGCTGGAAAGGTTCTGAGGGCTGCAGTGCTGTCCCAGGGCAGTGACCTAAGCAAAACTGCATCAAAAGGCAAGGGCAGCAGCAATTACACTTAGGGCTGGTACAGGACACACTTCAATAAGTTTTCGAAGGTAGATATAAAATGAAAATAATCATTCCATAACCTTGGAAATTCCATTGTCTTTGAAGTAAGAATTATCATGTGCAGGTACAAGTTCCCTATGACGAATGCTATCATTATGTGTATCTAAAATGTACTGATAATGTAAAAAAATTTTAAAAGTATGAAAACCAAACACTCTCCTGTTTTACAGCCAAATTAGGAGACACAAAAGAGCTAGAAGACTTCATTGCGGATCTCGACAGAACATTAGCAAGTAAGTACATACCTGGTATTAAAAAAAAAATCAAAGAAAAAACTAACTTCTGACAAAGTGCTATAATGTTTACAAGCTTGGCTGGGGGCAGGAAGTTACACCACAAAACTTTAGGTTTAGAAATAGGACCCTAGTGGCTCAGAAAGATTTTCTAAGGATAAGCTTGCTTTAAAGTAGCCTGTGTTCAGTGAGAGCAGGTCACCAGCAAACAATGGTTTCTTGTTTGGGAAATGAACAGTGAGCAAGACTGGAGCATTACCATCCCGATGGCTTGCCAGGTTTCTCAGAAGAAATGATCTAATTGGTCACACAAGCATTACTCTGGCAAGTGGAAGGCTTCCACCCCAGGCTCCAGGGTAATTTTCCCATGTTTCCCGGGGTCTTTCCAGGGTCCAGTGTGAGGTCAAAGAGACAACTGACTTAGGGAGATTGAGTCAATTACCAAATGACCTGAATTAAATATGCAACACTTGCTTCTGATTTAGGAATTACATTAAGGATAATCCATTTTTTATGACCAAAAATATTGGAAAGTGAAGACATCAGAAATAACTGTAATAGGGAGGTCTAAAGGAAGGGACTGTCACAATCTTTCTACACACATATGCACGTATTACTTTGAAAAGACAAAGTTGCAAAAGCCAGGAGGACCAGTCAATGTAAGCTTCCAGAATGAGTTTCACAAATGACTTCATGGCAGCTGGGGTCTTGTTCAGCATACGGTGGGCCTTAGAGAACCTTGTCATAGTCTCTTAATATTTTTTAGTGAAAGGGTTAATTTTCTTTAAGAAGCAGTCTGTGCTATACTCATAACCAGGTAGATTAGATAAGAAAGTGGCTACTTAAAAATAACTGTTGTTAATATGCTCTCAGAGCTAAGTATCAAGTAGAAAGCCTTTGCATCATCTCTATTTATTTGAAGATTTTATTGTCCCTTTTCTTATATGCTGCACCATCCTACATCAGAGAACCTAGACCTGTTGTGACAGAGATTATTACAATTGCAGCACAATTTGTATCAGATCCTGCCATCTTCACTGGCTGCCCAGTCATTCCAGTTACCCAGTTAGCCAGACACATTATGTGGGAAGCCTGCCATTAAGTTTGGTGCTTTGATGCCAGTCTGAGACTCTGATGTGGTAGGAATCGTGAACTTCTATGAGGGACTAACCTTACCCGTCTCCTATTTACAGGTATGTGAAGTAAGCAGTTTTGGGTCCTCTTGTCATGTAAAAGAAGCTTCAGAAAGCTCCAAGAACCTGCAAATATCAGCTACTAGAAAATCAGCTGCTGCCAGAGGGGAGAGATGAATACTCAACCACCAGGCCATGCTTAGGCCCACCCTGAGATTAGCTCTTGGGTCTACCTCTGGGCAATTCAAACAGTGAAACTGACTTTGTTTACCTATCTGCAATGTATTAGAACAGATGATCTATGCTAATGTTGTATTTTTCTCTTCAAACATAGCTTTTCTGTAATTTAAAGTGCTTTTATGAAAATATTTGTAATTATGTATAGTTGGAATAGTAATATGCTTTCCCCATTATAATATATTTTTGTATACAAATAAAATTTGAACTGCAGCCTGCATTTTGTAAACTTCCTCTTTCTTCATTTCTCTCGATATAATTCAATAATATCCTAGTGGGAACAAGCAACAGGACTCCTGACAAGAACCCTTGGGTGCCGCTGGATTACACTAGGCAGGGAGATGATAACCTTCAGAATGCTTTCCTTTGAGCTCATTCAGTGCTACAGAGGGCCGTACTGACAGGGCTGATGGGAAATTTTAATGTGAGGATTATGCTTTTGATGGATGTTAGTTTTTTCTTCTGTCCCACCCACCTTGTCCTATTGCATCACCTTTACAGGTATATGGACTCTTTGAGTTAAAGAAAATACCAACTGTACTCAAACTCCAGGACTTAAACAGAAGGGAAAGTTGTGGCAGCTGGAGGACTTCAAAATGAAACTTTTCTAAGAGTGGGCTAATATTTGTAATTAATTATTAATTCTGTATAGATTTGATGGTGCTGCCTGGAGGCGAATGTCAGGCAGCCTCAGTAGCCTGTGTTCAGATCAAGGCTTTGATGGGAAATCTTTGTGCACAGAAGTACACAAGCCGAGCCCACACCTACCTGCCTTTGTTGTTTTGGAGTTTTGTTTTTTTTTTTTTTTTTTTTTTGCAGTACTAGAGATTGAATCCAAGTAGGACCCTTACACTGAGCTACATCCCCAGCCCATTCATTCATTCATTCATTCATTCATTTCTTACTAAGTGTCTTAAGTTTTTCATGGTGGTCTTCACTTTTGATTTGCCTGCTTTGGGCTCCCAGAGAGCTGTATTGCAGGTGTGTGCCACAACTCCCTGCCTGGGGGAAGCATAAAAATGGGAAAGTTCATGATTTTGTTTATGCTTTTCTATCTTCAGAATCTCCTTAAAATAAACGAGCATTACTTTCATAAACAGAATAAAAGCTGGGCACAATGGTGCATGCCTGTAATCCTAGCACTCTTGGCTGAGGCAGGAGAATTGAGAATTGTGAATTCTAGCTAGTCTGGACTACATGGCAAGACCCTGTCTCAAAACTGAACCAAACCAAACCAAACCAGTCAAATATAATGAGTAAAGTTGAGTCCAGTCCTTACATTCTTGTATAACACACATCCCAACTATAACTAGAGAGATGTGCTGCAGTGACCCATATTTCTGTGAACAACAGATTGTATACACAATTATGATGCCATACAATTCTGAGTTGAAAATTCCCATCACCTCGTGATGTCACAGCTATCAAAATGTAGTGGAACTACACTACATTACTTGTGTTTGCGGTGATACTGGTGTAAACAAACCTACTGCAAGGCCAGTTTTACAAAAGCAGAGCTTGTTCTATTATGTACACACAACTTGATGACAATGACTATGTTCCTGGTTTATGTCTTTACCATTCTGTCACTATTTTAGAGTGCACGCCTACTTATAAAAAAGTTTGCTATGAAACAGTGCTGTGTTACAGTGTAGCAGCCTCACACATCCTGTATTTATGTCTCTTGGTTGTATCAAGGGGCTGCCCTGAGAGACTGACCTATTCCATCTAGGTTTCTGTAAGTCCACGCTATTATGTTCACACAATGACAAAACTGCTTACTGATGCATTTCTCAGAATGTTTGTCCTTTGTTAAGTGACATAGGATTGTACTTATGTCTTCAAAAGCTAACTGCTGTATTTGATCTATTTTTCTAAAACATTAGGAAAAAATTGTAGTTTTTGCAGTTTTTCTTTTCCCCAGTCATAGAAAGTTTTTGAGTTGAATGTGAATACTTTCTTTGTTTCATTTTTAAAAACTTGTGTATCAGGGTTTACTAGAACTACATATATGCTATGTAAGGGATTTACAGGGTAGGCTCACCATGGCTGCCTGCGGGGTCAGGGGTGGAGGAATGCAGAAGCGCTTCTGTGCTGGAGAGCTGGAGGACCCAGCTGGAAGTCGGAGGGTCAGAGCTCACCGCAGAGTCCCGTCTGAGTCCGCATTGGGAAGCTGAACTGCATTGGAAACCTGGAGACAGATGTCCCAGGACAATGGCAGCTACAAGCCCTTTGGTTGGTGCCATCCACGTCCAGGTGGGTCTTCCTTCGTCAGTAAGTCAATCACCAGATACACCCAGAACTGTGCTAAACCAACCCGCTAGGCATTTCCTGCTCAAGTTGACACTACAATTAGCAATCATAAATTGTGGTATAATTCACATTCATTCAGTAGCTTTTAATATATTGACAGATATTGTCACTATCTGATTATCTGCCTCTATGGATTTGTCTATTCTGGATACTTCAAATAAATCAAATCATGAACTGCATGGCCTCTTGTCTCTGGCTTTTTGCACTTTGCATATTATTTTCAAGGTTTCAGCATGATTCCTGGATGGATCAGTAGTTCGTTCTTTTTTATGGGTGAGTGATAGTTCATCATTTGGATATGCTACATTTTGTTTATAAGTCCATTGGTTAAGGGACATTTTGGTTGTTTCTACTTTTTGGCCAGTGAATAATACTGTTATAAATATTTATGAATATGTTTTCATTTCTCTTAACTACACAACTAGTAATGGAGTTCTTCGTTCCTTTGTTAATTGCGTATTTAACTTTTTGAGGAACTACCAAAAAGCTATCTTTCGTTTTTTAAAATATTTTTTGAGACAGCATCTCGTATGAAGTCCAGGCTGGCCTCAGACTTGCAGTGATCCTCCTGCCTCAGCCTCCCAAGTGCTGAAATTACAGGCATGTGCCACTGTGCCTGGCCAAAGTGTGTTTTTAAAAACAGCTGTACCATTTTACATCACCACCAGCAATATATGGGGTTCTGATTTCTCTGCATTGTCAAGAACATATGAAGTTCTGACTTCTCCAAATTCTCATCAACATGTGTACTCACTTATCTTTTTGAATATAGCCATACTAATTCATATGAGGTGGATATCATTGTCGTTTTGTTCCGGATTTCCATTTGATAATAATGTCTTTTCATGTACCTGCTGGTCATTTGTATGTCTCTTTGGGGAAATGTCTATTTAAAGCTTTTGTTCATTTAAAAAATTTGGATTCTCAGGCATGGTGTCACACACCTGTAATCCCAGCACTCAGGAGGCTGAGGCAGGAAGGTCACCATGTGTTCAAGGACAACCTGGGCTACATATTGAGACTGTCTAAATACACACACATACATACACACACAGAGAATTGTGTTTTCAATGTTGAATTGTAGGAATTTTAAGGGTATTCTGGATACAAATTCCTATCAGATTATATGATTTCCAAACATTTTCTCCTAGTTGGTTGGTTGTCTTTTTTATTTTTTTGTCATTCAAAGCACAAAATTTTAAATTTTTGAATGAGTCCAATTTATTAATTCTTTTGCTACTTATGGTTTTGGTGACATATATAAGAAGTCGTTTTAGATTAGTCTATCTAAAATCATAAAGTTACCCCTTTTAAGAGTTTTATAATTTTAATTTTCCTATTTAGGTCTGCAGTATCTTTTGAGTTAATTTTTGTATGTGATGGAGTGAGTCTTGCTTCATTCTTTTGTGTGAGAATATTTAGTTGTCATAGCACTATTTATTGAAAAGAGTATTTCCCCCCATTGAATTATATTTTTATTCCTTTGTGGAAAATCAACTGGCAATAAATATAAGGGTTTGTTTATGGATTTTCAATTCCATTTCATTGATCTATATGACTATCCCTGCTCCAATACCACACAGTCTTAATTACTATAGTTTTGTACTAATTTTGATATTAACATATATGAACCTTTCAATTTTATCCTTCTTCCCCCCAACCCTGGCACTGAACTCAAAACCTTGCGCTTGCCAGGCAGGAACTTACGCCACTGAGCTAAATCCCCAGTCCTTGTCTTTTTGAGACAGGGTCTCGCTATGCTGTTCAGGCTGGCCTTGAGCTCACTTTGTAGCCCAGGCTGGTCTCCAACTCCCCAAAATTCTCCTCTCTCAGCCTCCTGCACACTGGGTTTACAGGCATGTGCCACCAGGCCTGGCTCAATTTTATTCTTCTTTTGCAAGATATATTGGCTGATCTGGGTTCCTTATGCATCTATTAAATTTTAGTATTCAGCTTATGAATTTCTACAAAAAGGCAGGTGGAATTTTGGTAGACATTATATTGAATCTATAGATTGCTTAGGGAAGTATTGACATCTTAATCATATTAGTCCCCCTGACAAATGATGACCATGAAATATCTTTCACTTTATTTAGATTTTTTAAAAAATTTCTTTCACTATGTTTTGTAGTTTTCAGTACAAAACTTGCTTGTCTTTTGTTAAATTTATTTGTGTTTTGTTCTTTTTGATGCTATTGTAAATGGATTTTTTCTTAATTTCATTTTTAGATTTTTTATTGCTAGTGTAGATAAAAAAATACCACTAATATTTGTGTGTTGATCTTGTATCCTGTAAGTTTGCTATATTTGTTTATTAGCTCTAATAATATCTGTTCTATATATAAGGTCGTATTTTTGCAAATAGTTTTACTTCTTCCTACATACAACCTGATTGCCTCTTACTGCTGTTTCTTTCTTTCATTGCTTAGGTTACAACTGCACTAAGACATTGAAATGGAGAAGGGATGGTAAAAAGGAACCATTCTCATTTTGTTTCTGACCTTAGAGGACAAACTTTTACCATTAAATATAATGCATTTACTTTAGTTGTAAGTTTTTCTTCTTTTTTAAGCAAACGAGTACTTTGATTTGTTTTCTAAACTTGCTTTTTCCATTACATGGATCTGGTTCATGCTTGGGAGCCTTTAAATTTTTTTTTAAATAAGGACACCAGCGGGGCTTCATTTTCACTGGAACTACAGTTATTGCTCTTTTGGAATCGAGAGCTGCATTTGACAGCTCTTTCTTTCTGAGCCCTTGGGACCTGGACTCTCAAAATTAAAAACATAGAGTAGGCAGCTTTGTGGTCTTTTGTGGGGCTAAGGTCAGTAGCTTGGGGGAATAAATGGATTCTTTTATATAAGTGTGTGGGAGGGACAACTTGTGCTCTATAAATCCCTGGATAATGATTTAGGGACAAGTGGGCTGCGGATTGAGTCATAGTTTGGGATTCTGGGAATGCAGAAAGAAGTGTTTTTAGAGTTTTCCAGATGAGTTTCAAGGAACACACCCCTAAACTGTTTTGAAAAATAGGTATTAGGGTCATATAGAGCCAGGCAGCTGGTACATTCTTATAATATCAGCTACTCCAAAGGCTAAGACTGGAAAGCCTCAAGTTCAAGGGTAGCCTGGGCAAATTAATGACACCCTGACTCAAATTTTAAAAAGAAGTTTTTGTTTTGTTTTGTTTTTTAAAGGACATGTACAGTACTTGCTTATCCTGAGGAAGGCCTTAGGTTCAATCCCCAGCACAGTGAAAAATAAAGGTCATATATATATATATGAAAAATTTTGCATACTAGAAAATTCATTTAGAGACTAATTATGCATATAAATGCATAAATTACTTAGAGGTTAATCTAAGTTGCTCAAACAAGATAGAAGTTTCTCACTAGTGTTCGAGAGATACGCAGTCCAGGATTGAGAGGGTGACTCTCTGATACAAAGTGGCTGTTCCTGCTCTTGCCATCACATTTACCTCCCATCCAGCAGAAAGGAGAAAAGGCAAGTCAAGGCAAAGGCTTATTTTAATGACATGAGTAGGAGAGACCTATCACTTTTGCTCATATACCTGTGTTTGAATCTTTGTCAAATGTTTGTTCCTAGCTACAAGGAAAGGTAGGAAAAAGCCTCAGCTGAACAGATACGTTGCTTAGCTAAGATTTCCATTATTTATTTCACTTATGAGTATGGTCTCAAGTTGTATCCATTTACTTATAAAAATACCGTATTGTCTCCCTCGTGTAAGAAACTGAAAGAATAAATACAATCCAAAATCTACAATATATATTGTGTAAGGATAAGAAACTGCTCAAAGAGAAAAAGTAGCTGGGATAGGGGAAAGGAGGAAAGAAGAAAGGGAAAAGGAAAAAGACATAAATTTGTGTGTATATATATATATATATATATGCACACATAAGATAGCAAAAATGACTATACTACTAATTGTATTAGTTCTTGGAAAAGAACAGTTAATACTCATATGATTAGATCAGTTTTACATGTCTATATCTGGTAATCTGAGCAACCCTTTTGAAGGTAACAATATGCAATATCACAGCCATCGTTAAATTCCTATCATCTTGTTTTGTAAATCTCTACTGTTATTGTTTTGGGGTTGTTGTTGTTTGTCTCTTTTGCTGTTTGTTTTTATTTTCTGTGTCTTTTTTCTCTCTTAAATAGAAAAGATTTCTATTATTAGAGAAAGATGAGCAGAATGGGTATTGGAGGATATCTACTTATCTTTGTATCCTGAAGTCTTTGAGAAATACTGAAGCTATCTAGTTTTTTGTCTTGATGGAAAAGTTGTTAATAATCCATGGCATATTAGTGTTTCCTGGAATACCCTTGGAAGATGCCATCCATAGGTACTTCAACCCAATGGGGTCTCTTGCACCCCATCTCCTCCAAGACCTGAGCGTTAAGAGGATGGCTCTTGTTAACTGTTGTATTGTTACCTGGAGACTGTCAACCAGGAGGTTTTTCTGGAACAGAAACAAGACTGGATATTGTGCAAGCTAAACTCATGTGTTTTGCATGGGAATTCTCTGTTAGCTTCTGGGAAAGCAAAACAAAACAAAAAATGCTGCATATAGCTGCAAGTAAGAGAATCAGAGCCAGTCCAAATACTCATTTCCCAGCCAGTCTCGGGAATGGGACAGCGCAACCAAGAGCCACCTCTTCCTGGGGGAATCATGACCCAGGCATCTATATCGCATCTGTCCTCATGTGTGAAAAGACACATCTGGGCTGAGGTTCAGCAGGTGGTGATGCCTGGTCTATCGGTAATCAGTCCAGCTTGGGCCCACTGAGGCATCTTCCCCAAAGACATACCTCTCTGTCTGCGGGATGAGGAAAAGGGAAGAAAGTATGGGCTTCCAAGCTAGACCAAGTTCAAATCTCAGCTCTGCCAGGTAGTAGCCGAGTGAGTACTTTGGTACCTTTTTACCTTTCAGCAGACCGGCCTCTTCATTTGGAAAGTGTTGATAGGAGTCCTGTCTACCACAAATTGCAAAAGTCAATTTAGAATCAAAAACGTCTGTCACTTAGCCTCTTCTTCTTCGTATCACAAGGACTGGGCTCCTAAACCCAAGGCAAAATTGAGCTTCACTACTGTGGTTGTAGAAGGCATTTCCAACTCTATGAGTCTTCGATAGAAGAAAGCAGCAGATCTGGTCTGATGGGACTGGAGGGAGTGAGATAAAGACTGTTAGAACAACTGCCACAAGACAGGGTTCAAAGCCCCGCCCACTACTGGCTGCATCCCTTCCTCTCTGAGCCCCAGACCTTGCATCTGCGAGGAAGATACAGTTGGCATTCTCTGACCATTGCCCCAAACTTGCAGCTCTTGTCTGAAAAGCAGATGGAATTTTTCTTGTTTTCTCAGTATGTATTTCTTTCACACCCACTTCCAAAATGTTTTCCTGTGTCAATTTATTTGGCTAAGAAGGTTTGTGGTGAGAGACACCAAACAGGAAATGGCTGTCATAGCTGCTGTCTGCAAGTTCTGTTTTTGTAAGGGTTTCTTCTGCACAGCTCACCTTCTCTGTGTGGCTCAGTATTAAGTGTGGGGTAAGTGGAAGGGGAAAAGGAAAGGGAAGCACATTTTTAGAAGCGATCATTCTCTGCCAAGTTCAAAATTCACTGAAAGTTAGACTTCGATTCTCCACAAGAGCAGCATTAGGTGACTCTTTCGCATCACTGGCCATTTGCACATGCAGTACCCTCTGCATAGAAATGTCCTCTCTGTTTTTTCTTTGGGATCAGCTCAAGCGTCACTTCTTCAGAAACAGTTCCTAAATCCTAGTCTAGGTTGATTCATTGGTGCTATGGTCTCACAGAATTTTCCTTAAGTGCGCTCTGGATCACAAGCTCATAGGTCAGGGACCTTTTCTGGTTTGGCTTGCCACCATGTCCCCATGATGCCGGGCACATGTAAATACCCAGTCTGTGTCCACTGAATGAAGTAGGTGAGACATCTCATGGAGCCCCAGCCTGGCAGGCAGGCGGACACAGTTTGTGGGTGCTCGTTGGCCTTGTGCCCCTAGGGGATCACCCTTCTCATGCAGGTCTTTACTGCCTCTCCTTCTGCAGGGCCTTGATCCTATCCTATCAAAGAATACGGGAAATGGATCCAGGGCCTACACTGGCACAGGGGCCATAACAAAGCCATTCATAATTTACTGAGGAAGAAGGGGCCTCTGATGACTGAGAGACTTTAGAGGCCAAAAGGAATGAATCTCTAATAGTAGAACTTCGGGCACTCTGACTGACAGGGAAAGAGGCTCACCTTGATCCTAATGCAATTCTAATATGTTATGCTAGAACTCAAACACTCTAAAGTCAGAAAACCTTCTGAGCCCCATTGCAGACAGAACATGGTGTTAGTGTACTGTATGTGTGTGCTTGTATGTGCTTGTGTGTCTGCACATTCACAAGTGTGCGCAACAAGCATGTGTGCACATGTGAGTGTACTACGAAGCAGAAGGAACTGGTACAGGGAAGTCAGGGCCCCAAGGACATGGCCAGCCTGGCCTGCTAATCTGGTGACAGTGCACTGTCTACCTCCAGGGGCTGGAACGGCCTGCCCTCCTGCTGCCTTGCCTTTGCTTGTCAACATTATAGAACATGATTATGTTCATAAGTGAAGTTTCACAGTTACATGGGACGGGCCCATCACCATGTGCTCCTGGGAGGTGTGTGACCTGCTCTTCTAGGCCTAGAGCCAAAGCCTGTTCTGGAACCAGAAGAGTCAGGGCTTGGCTGAACCAAAGGAAGCCCCCACCCAGCCAAGAACAGGTCTGGGAGGATCATTCTGGAAGGTGGGTTGGCAGCACCTTTTCCAAACAAAATAATTGCTAGCATCTGATCTTTGTCCCAGCCCTGCCTGACTGGTGACATTTCCTTAGAGCTGACAGATAAAAAAACCTCATCTAGTCAAGCTGCCACAAGAAGACTGAGGCTGGGGCCAAAGGATTAGGTGACCAAACACTGCATCCTTTAGACTGAAAAAGGTTCAGGAAGGTGAAATCAGAGATGTGAATGTGCCACAGGGGAAAAGAGCTCCACAGACTCAAAATATAATTAGCCACCATAATCTCGAGTGATCTAGGACCAATAGAGCGATTATATCCAGAAGGACATTCACTTACCAGTTGCTTAAGCTCAGATAAGAGGGGTTGCATAAGGCAGGAGGTAAGGGAACAGTAAGCGAGCAGAGAAGAACACTTAGGGAGGCAGGTCACCTTGATCCAAGGAAGCCCATTGTGCTAAGATTAGAGCTGCCCTAGGGAGGTTATGAAACAGGTCAGGGCTGAAGTCCTGTGGGTCTTAAGCATGAGAGAAAATGAAATCTGGATCCTTTGAAATTTTTAGATCTTGGTCAAAAAAGTAAAGAGATTGCTTTTTCTTGGCAGCTGCTCAGAAGAGGTTTTCCAGCCCAGCCAGACCGTGCACACTTGCATATGATTTGCGATCCTCAGGTACTGAAGCAGTAAGCTTTGCTGCGTGTGAATTTTGCCTTTTCAATCAGCCTCATCTTGAATTCATTTCCCGCTGTATTAAATACTTTTTTTTTTTTTGAGGCAAAACTGCTTTTCCTCCTGGGGAGAGAAAAGAGTCAGGTGCATTTGTTAACAGTCTGAAAGGTCAGATTCCCATTTCCTCCTGATAAAGACTGGGCTAGACAATCACTACTTTATTTCTTTTAAGATTATAGACACTTGACTTGTCACTTTGGTTGGAGTTTATATACTTGTTTTTGGAGTCTCCTTTTGGCTGCACAATCCCGAAGAGACATGGGGACCTTGGAGACAAAGGGATGGGGAAATAAAATCCCTGTGTCAAAGGACTGAATTTATACAGTCTGTTGAACAAAATACCGAAAGGCAATTTAATGCCACTCAATGTCACCTGCTCTCCATATTGCCAAGGATGGAAAAAGCCATCCCAGGGTTAAGAGATGGCACGAGACAATTGCCCACAGCTACCTGGTAGGGAGTGCAAGGGAGATGGAAATTTGCTTTCCCCTGCAGCTCTTTTATTTTCGATTATTATTTGCCCAAATGGATGTAAGGAAGACTGTGATGGCAGGGGGTGGGTCTGTGATGCCATAAAGCTTTTTCTGTCTCTACTGTGGGCTTTTTATTCCCCACTGTGGGCCTTTTAAACTGTGGTACTTTAGTGACTTGCATGGCACTTCCATGGTGGAACTGTGTACACACGTGGTACGACCATCTAAAGTTACCATGTCAGCCACAGCACTGCTAAGCAGTAGGACGAGGTGACTGACATGCGAAATGCATCCTTTCAAGGGGAGCACAAGAGCCTCAGGAGTCACACTAGGTTTCTGAGGGCAGAGACCCCCTGTTCTGTGATTTAAATAGACAATCAGAGCCGGGCGTGGTGGCTCACGCCTGTAATCCCAGCACTTGGGAGGCTGAGACAGGCGGATCGTTGTGAGTTCGAGACCAGCCTGGGCTACAAAGTGAGCTCAAGGCCAGCCTGAATGGCATAGTCTCAAAAACACCAGGGCTGGGGATCTAGCTCAGCGGTGTAAGTGCCTGCCCGGCAAGCGCAAGGTCGTGAGTTCAATCCCCGGTGTCGCAAAAAAAAAAAAAAAATAGACATTTGGGAATTCAAGGAGTATGAAGTCATCTTCAGAGGGCTGCTTGAGAGGGATGTTTATGCAAATGTGACACCCAGAAAATCCATGTGAGAGCTTCGAAAGAGATGAATGTCTCTTGCTGGTGGAAATACAATTCCAGTTAAGAACAGGACCAGGTGTGTGGTGTTTCACATATGAGCTCTCCCTGAGCAGCCCCAGCAGGCATCACCATCTTTAAGACAGTGAGCGCTTCAGTCACAGCAGCACGAACAGCAGAGCTGGCCCAATCCTGCTGGGTTAAACTCATGCTCTTTCTGTCATACCAGATGACCCACTAAGGTTGGGTCAGTCGACCTTCTGCCACTCAAAATTCAGTGGCTGGTCTCCTTGGGACTTTGATCTGACAGAAATCTCAGAATTTTTGTCCCTTGTCCATGAAACCTGGAATTTTCATTCAACTTCTAGCCGATCCCTGATGCATCTCAGAAGCAGCCAGGGCTGGCATTGCCAGGACTTCTAGGGAAGGAGTTGATGAGAAAAGCTCCAGGGTTCCCTTATCAGCCCAGGCTAGGCCAGGTGACTTATGGAAAAGACAAAACTAGAAATGATTTGGAGAAATGCATAGAACCAGGCTTTTCAGAAATCTAACTATTGGTGCTCAAGAGAGCCGAGTACGTTGGGGGTGAGATGGACACCACTGAAACTTTGGCTCTCTCACTTGTCTTCTCACTGCACTTGGTGTCTCCAGCACAGCCCTTGTTTGTATTTTGCTTTTATCATGGCCAGGTTTGCACATCTATGCTGCCTCCTCCACTATACATGAGCTGTTGGAAGGGTGGCTGGTTCCCCTACTGAATGAGAAAAGTTCAGTCCCTCTGAGACCAAGACCTGGCCGAACTGAGTTGAAAGGGGCTCATGCTAGAAGCAGCTGCAGTATATTTTGGGGCTGCTTTGGCACAAGCCATGACCTTAAGATCCTGCAGTTAGAAAAAAAAAATAATACCTCCTATTTTAAAACGGGCTGGGAAGGGCTGGGGATTTAGCTCAATGGCATAAAGCACCTGCCTGGCAAGTGCGAGGTCGTGAGTTTGATCCCTGGTACCAAAAAAAAAAAAAAAAAAAAAAAAA